>PVJO010009323.1:33278-70270 GCA_004026905.1 Hystrix cristata
TCAATGGAATAGATTGGAGGATACAGAAACAACCCCAGGCACACTCAAATACCTCATCTTTGACAAAGAAGCCAAACACCCTCACTGGAAGAAGGATAGCCTATTTAACAAATGGTGCTGGAAAAATTGGCTAACCACATGTCGAAAATTAAAACTAGATATATGTCTCTCACCATGTACTAAACTCAAATCAAAGTGGGTCAAAGACCTAAACATTAAAGCAGAAACACTAAATTTACTGGAGAATAAAACAGGAAGAACTCTCAAAGACATAGGGGTAGGAAAAAAAATTTATGAACAGAACCCAGACTGCATGGGAAACAATACAAAGAATCAGTGCTTGGGACCACATGCTATTAAAAGCTTCTGCACAGAAAAAGAAATCACCAATAGAGCAGGGTGAAAACCCACAGACTGGGAAAAAATTTTTGCTAGCTATCCATCAGACAAAGGTCTAACATCTAGAATATACAAAGAACTCAAAAAAAATCAAACCTCCCAAATTTAAAGACCCAATCCAAAAATGGGCATCTGAAATGAATAAACATTTCTCGGATGAAGAAATAAAAATGGCAAATAAATATATGAAAAAGTGTTCAACATCACTAGTCGTTCACAAGATGCAAATCAAAACAACATTAAGATTCCATCTCACTCCAGAAAGAACTGCATTTATGAAAAAATCAACCAATAACAAATGCTGGCAGGGCTGTGGGGAAAAGGGAACCCTCCTCCACTGTTGGTGGGAATGTAGATTGGTCCAGCCACTATGGAAATCAATATGGAGATTCCTCAAACAACTAGAACTAGAGGTTCCATTTGATCCAGCTATTCCCCTACTGGGGAAATCTTCCCAGGAGAATGGAAATCATCATACCACAGGGATATATGCACAAGTCTTGGAAGCAACCTAAATGCCCAACAACCAATGAATGGCTAAAGAAGATGTGGTTTTTCTATACAATGGAGTACTACACCGCCATAAAAATTGATAAACTAGAGACATTTGTATATAAATGGATATACCTTGAGAACATACTCTTAAGTGAAATAAATCAGACATTCATGAGTACACATCCAATTGTTTCCCTGATATGAAAAACCATAAGTGTAAATAAGGACAAAGAGGTGTAATAGATATTATATAAAAGGAAGATAATATTCAAAAGCTAGGAGATCTAGAAAGAGAGAAGGGAGAAAAGCAGGAAGGGAAAAAAGGAAAGAAATGGGAGAGGGAAGTCATGGAAAAATATGAATAAATCTGTTGTAAATAGGGATGGAGGGAACAGAAGGGAAGGGAGGGGAAGGGAGGGGAGAACCAAGATACATCACGTACAGGTACAAAATAACCGTGATGAATGTGATCATTATATGTACAATGTACCAATACATGTTCTTGGTTAAAAATTAAAAAAAAAAAAAAGGAAACTTCTCAGGCCCAGATGTTTTCTACCAAACATTTAAAGAAGAATTAATACAAAGTCTTCACAAACTTCCAGAAGGAAAAGAAAAATGAAGGAACACTTCCTCATTCATTGCATGAGGCTAGCATTACCAAAGCCAAAAATATGAAAAAATTACAGACTAATATGCCTTATAAACACAGGACATGATGGCACATACTTGTAATTCTAGCACTCTGAGAGACTGAGGCAGGAAGATCAAGTTCAACCCCCAGCCTGGGCAATTAGTGACTTAGTGAAACCTTGTCTTGAAATTTTAAAAAAGGGCTGGAGATGTAGAAGAACCTAGATCCAATCCCTAGTAACACACACACACACACACACACACACACACACACACACTCTCTGACAAAAATCCTCAACAAATCTTAGCAAATCAAATCCAGCATAAAAGGTATTATATATCATGACCATTTGGGATTGACCCCAGGAATGAGGGATTAGTTTAATATCTGAAGTCACTTGATGCAAAACATCATAGCTACAGAATTTTAAAAATCACACAGATGCAGAAAAAAATCAGAGAAACTTCAACATCACTTTTTGATTTTAAAAAACTCAATAAATTAAGAATAGAAGTAAACTCCAGCAGGGAATGGTGGCACACACCTGTAATTCTAGTACTCAGGAGGCAGGATTCCTGTGAATTCAAGGCCAGCCTGGGTTATACAGTGAGTTCAAGGCCAGCCTGGACTACATAGCAAGACCCTGTCTCAAAAAAAAAAAGAAGAAGCAAACTCCATTGACCTAATATAAACACACAACTAACATTATACTTAGTGGTGAAAGACTGAATGCTTTCCCTCTAAGATTAGGAACAAGACAAGGATATATGTTCTCATAACTTCTATGAAATAAAAATAAACTAGCGGATTTATCCAGAGCAGTTAGGCAAGAAAATGAAATAAAGTGCACCTAAGTTGGAAAAGAAATAAAACTATCTCTACTTGCAGACACTATGATCCTGTATCAGAAAATCCTAAGAATCCACTAAAATGCTCTCCGAACTAAATAAAGGATTTAGCAAGGTTATAGGATACAACATTAAAACATAAGAATAAAACACATTGAAATTAAGAAACTGGTTCCATTTACAATTGCACTAAACAGAGTAAGATATCTGGAAGTAAATTTTAAAAATAAATGTAAAATATACACTTTGAAAACTATAAAACATGATTAAAAGAATTTAAAGACTATCCAAATGGAGAGGTACCCCATGTTCATGCATTAGACAACTTAATATTGTTAAAATAATACCACCTTAACTTAGCTACAGATTTAATATAATTCCTATCAAAATCCCAATTGACTTTTTTGCAAAAATTAAAAGGTTGATGCTAAAATTCATATGGAAATTCAAGGAACCCAGACTAGCAAAGACAATCCTGAAAAAGAAGAACAAAGTGGGAAGACTCACACTTTTGCATTTCAAAATGTATTACAAAACTACAGCAATCAAAACAGTCTGGTGCTGGCATAAGGACAGCCATATAGATCAACAGAACATAACTTAAGAGTCCAGAAATACTGTCAACATTTTTGGTCCGTTGATTACAAGAAAGCCAAGAAAATGGGAGGGAAAAAATAGTCTGTTCAACTAATAGGACATTAGGATATCCATATACAAGAAAATGAAGTTGGAGAGCTGCTTCACACCATATTCAAAAATTAACTAAAAATGGACCAGTGACCTGAATGTGTGAGCTAAAACTATAAAACTGTTAGAAGACAGCATAGGTATAAATTATGACTTTGGATTTGGCAGTTCTTAGCTAGAACGCCAGCATGGCACAAAAAAGAAAAAAATAGGCAACCTAGAAGTCATAAAAAGTAAAAAAATTTTGTGTAGCAAAGGCTATTATCAAGAAAAGACAACCCACAGAATAGAAGAAAATATTTGCAAATATTATATCTGATAAGGGACTTGCCTAAAATATCTAAAGAGCTCTCATACTCAAATGATAAAAAGACAAACACCTCAGTTAAGAAATAGGCAGAGACGTTTCTCCAAATAAATAATATATAAATAAGCACAGGCAAGATGGTTCCATTAGCCATCGAGGAAGTGGAAATCATAACCACGATGTGATAGCACTTCACACTCACTAGGATGGCTAGAAACACAAAGACAAGCATTGCAGAGCATGTGGAGGAATTGCAACCATTATTCACTGCTTGTGGGAAGAGACAGTGGTACAGCCACTAAGAAACAGTTTGACAGTTCCTCAAACCAGACTCCCTGTGAGGCAGCGAACCCACTCCTGGGTACATACCCAAGAGAACTGACAGTGTATGTCCACCCAAAAACCTGTATGTAAATATTAATAGCATCGGTGTTCACAATAGTCCCAAAGAAGAAACAGCCTAACCGTCTATCAACTGAGGAATGGGGAATCAAAACATGGTATATTCACGCAGTGGAACATTACTCAGGAATGAAGTGCTGATAACGCCATAACACAAACAAAACTTGAAAATATTATATTAAGTGAAACAAGCCACACACCAAAGGACAACAGACTGTATGATTCCATTATATGAAATGTCCAGAATATACAAATCTATAGACACAAATATCAATAGATTAAGAGTTGCTGGGTGGAAGGTAGCTTTGGAGATGACAGATAACAAGTACAGGACTCTTTCTAGAGTAATGGAAATGTTCTAAATTGATTGTGGTAATGGATGCACAATTCTGGGAAAAACACTGAATTTTACACTTTGGGTGAATTGTATACTATGTGAATGATATCTCAATTAAGATGTTTTTAAAAATGACACAAGGGGCTGGGACAGCAGCCCAGTGGTAGAGGGTACATTTAGCGTGCACAGGACCCTGGGTTCAATCCCCAAGCTGCAAAAAAAAAAAAAAAAAAAAAAAAACCCAAAGTACAGTGTGAGGTGAGTAGCAGAAGGAAGGCAGCTCCGCCAATCTGCCCGGGAGGTTGTGTGAGAAGGCAGACAACCTGTGTGGCAGGACTCAGCTTCAGAGCGTCTGCTGGGCAGGTCAGTAATGGCACAATGCCCTGCAATCTGTGTCCACCACTCACCCCTCCACCAAGCAGGTTAGAGACCCTCTGCCTGGGGTCTGAGTGGTTACCTGACTTTCCCAAGGCCACCCAGTTGGGATTAGCAGGACCACGGTTAAAACTCCAGCATTGAACTCCAAGGCTCTGACTCTTATTCTCCCCAAGCCATGGAGGGCTCCTGCCATCCTGGCATCCCAGACCGACAGCCAGAGGAGGTGGCTCACCTGTAGCCTTCAGCACAGAGGCAGGTGTAGCTGTTGACTGCATCCGCACACTGGGCCCCGTTCTGGCAGCGGTGACCCCTACAGTCATCTTGGTTCTCACTGCAGTTGTCACCTGTGTAACCTGGTGCACATTCACACCTGGAGGTAGGCAGGGGGCTCAGCATCAGCTGCACATTCAGCCCAAATCGCCCACACATGTGACTGAAAACCTCAAGTGCAGGTGATCTGTGGAGCCCTCCCAGGAGGTCACATAGAGCTGTGGATATAAAGGGACCCTGCCCATTCTGAGAGTCTTTCCAGTGTGAGGAGAGAGCTTGTGTGGGCTCGGGGGGCCCTGGGCCAGGAAGTGGATGCCAGGAGGAGGAGGAGAGGGGAATCATGCCCCAGAGGACCCGTCTTTGCCACCGACAGCACATCTGAGACCACCCTTCAGCCCCTTCCTGCCCCTCCCCGCTGCTTAGCTGTTCCCTATGCTCTCCCGGGAGCCCCAGCACAGGGCCCTGCATCCCACAGGCTCGGCGCCCTCTTCCCCCAGCCTTCCCACTCTGCTGGGCCCAGTCTTCATCCTTCAATTCGGCAGACAAGTTCCCATTTCTGCAGCAAAATCTACACCTATCTTCCCTCCGTGGGATGAATAATGAATGTAAGTGACCTTGTGTTGGTGCAAGTCAGCCCTTCTTGTCAAATAAGGTCAGATCAGATTTCATCATCAGAGGAGGGTTTTTTGTTTTGTTTTATTTTGGTTTGGTTTTTAGAGCCCTGTGGATTTATAAACAGGGATGACAAGTTGTGAATCTAGAGGGAACACCTATGGATGAGGCACTGAGATGCCAGATGTGGAGCGCTCATCTCCTCTCGCCTAACCTGTGCAACTGCCCCGGAAGAAGCTACTGCCATGCTCAGTTTAGGGTGAGGAAACAGGTTCAGTGCAGCCAAGGGCATGCAGCAAGCCCAGGTCTGTCTGGCCACGGAGCTGTGCCCATCACCACCCCTGCGCTGCTTCTCAGGAGCTTATGCAGCTGAGCCCAAAAATCCCAGACAGGAGGAGCAAGCTGGCAGCAGGCAGAGCCCACTCCAGAATCGCTGGCCCTGGTGGTGGGTGGCACTGACCTGGGCCCGTCTGGAGTGGCCACACACTGGGCCTTATGCTGACATGGGTTCAGGTCTGGGGAGCAGAAGTCCACCAGCTGCTCGCAGGCCCTTCCTGTGGGGAGAAGGAGTAAGAGGCAGGAGGGAGCCAGGCCCAACGAGCCTCTTGCAGTCCCGAGGAGGCCCCAGCCCTCCCCTCTACAGCACAAGACTCAAGCACACTCTGGCCCCACCACACTCACCCGTATACTGTGGCAGGCACTGGCAGGTGTAGTTGCCCACACCATCCACACAGATGCCCCCATTGGCACAGGCATGCTCCACACAGTCATCCGTGTTCGCCCCACAGGTCGGTCCTTCAAAGCCGATGGGACAGGAGCATCTGTGGGGACAGGGAGGGATGCAGAGGCCACCGTCCTGGGTGGAAGCCTGTGGCCACAGGTCAGGATCCTCATTCCACAGTTAGGGCTTCTGCCTTGACCAGGCCCTTGCGAGGGCCTTGGAGGTCAGAGGAGGACAAGACCTGCCTGCCCCTCTGGGACTCATTCACAGTCTAGTGGGGGAGACAAAGAGGAGATGAGCCACCGCAGGAAAGAGGGCAAGTGTGGCTGATGAAAGCCCTGAAGACAGGGTGTGGGCACAAAGGGGCAGAGGACACATCAGTCCTCCTTGGCAGGGAGTGGCTGGGGCAGGCTTCTGGGAGGAGGTGACGAATTGACCTAACCAAGGAACCCAGTGGGGGACGGCAGGAAGGGCAGGGGAGGCAGTGGAGGTAGAGAGATGGTAAAAGCTGGAAGTGAGAGGGGGCCCCATGACCAGTCCTCTGAGAAGGGACCTGCTCATCCACACAGTTCAGAACTTCAGAAGCACAGACCTCAGGGACAGCGTGAGGATGGAGCTGGGGTGAGCGGGGGCCAGGCTGTGGAGAGCCCTCCATATCAGTGATCGTCAAACCACAGTACACCTTTCCCAGGCACCCAGGGTTTTCCGAGGGATGTGAGGGTCACAGGGAGGCTGGAGAAATTCACACACATCTCTTCAAATATCCACACAAGTTCCCCTGTACACCAATGTGCCCAGGAGTCCGCAGAGGCGCCCTGCTCTCAGCTCAAATGCAAGGTGGGCCCACTGCCCCCAGGACCAAGTCACGGAGCAATTTGGCACACGGTTGAGTAGGCAGCGACTGAAGAAATGCTTTGTTAAGTTGAGGGCTTTCCAGTTCTGTGTGTTAAAAATGAAGGGAGACCTCAAGGAACTGTCAGCTGAGAGAGAACTAAAAATATTTCTGATAATAGATCACTCTGCCGTTTGGGGCACACAACCTGGGAAGAGTTTCAAAGAATTGAGTGACACAGCTAAAATGAAACTCCTAATCCAATCAGTATATTTATGTGAATAAACTTCCCCAGCATTTATATCTATAAAAGCAAAACAAACCAGGAATATAGTGGCCACTGAGCCCTTTCCAACCCATGAAGGCATAAGCCAATTTAGAGAAGAAAGAATTTGGTTCCATTTAGAGATACCATCTAAACATTTGCTTTTTACGCTTAATAACTCTCAGTCAAACTTTACAGTAATTATGTTGTTTGGCGTGGCTGTATATTATTGGTAACTATAATGATAATACAAAAGAAACTTTTAATCAGAGGCTTATGATGACACAAAATAGGAAGATCGACTTTAACATTAACTCTTGTATCCATGTTGGTGGCAGAGAAGCTGGCTAGTGCTCCTGACATAAAATCCTACTACACCAGAAGAAAAGGAAGAAGATGGGGAGTACAATAAAAATACGAATTCCAGAAGAAAGGAGAAGAGGGTGGCCAGGTGCGGGGGTGCACACCTGAAATCCCAGCCAGGCAGGGAGATCTTGAGACTGAGACCAGCCCTGGCAACTTAGCAAGACCCTGTCTCAGAATGCTCCCACTCCCTTCCCTGAAAAAAAAGAAGAAAATCACAACAAAAAATCTTAGTTATCAATCTAAGAATGTGTGCAGGGGGAGTGTCATTTATCAGTTTACATTATGTTTGGGGGGCTATATGACTAAAGAGGTCTGAAGACCATGCTGCAGGGCATGTTTTGAAGTTTAACAACAGGATGGTTTTAAACTGAGGTTACTGGGGTGACAGGGTCACTTTGCATTGAAGAAAGGCCCGCTGGCAGGAGCTAGAGCAGGGCCAAGGGAGTGGGCATAGGTCAACGGGGCAACTCGAGGAAGCACCCCCTACCTGGACAGCCCACCCTGCTGGTGTGAGCAGGGGCCAGGCTGTGAAGGTGCTAGCCCCTGTGCCCGCAAGGTGGCTCTGCCCGTAAGGAGGAGTCTAGGGAAGGGGTGGGGAGCTTTGCAGGAGCGGGGACCCAGGGCCTGAGGGGCTGCATCTCTCGTAAGGATGCATTTCCAAGGTGACCCCTGGAGGAGAGGCCACTTAGTGTCTTATTTTTCCCATCTGGTAATTTGGGTTTACAGAGGCAGGTTCGGCTGTTTCATTGCCTTCTAAAGAGTCAGTTTGTTCAGTAAGCAATTTATTTTCAGCAACTACACACTAAGTATTTCTCAGAAAAGCCCTGGAAGGGTGGGGGTTGGTAGGGGGCCTGGAGGAAGGGCAGTGGGAGCAGCTCAGATGTGACATCAGCACCAGAGGGACTTAGGGATGAGAAAGGGTTGTGAGTCGTGAGATGGGGGAGAGCCCCAGAGGGAGTAACGGGAGGCAGCCTCGGCTACAGGTCAGGGCTCAGGCTGGCAGCTGGTAGGACTGGCTGGCTGGGGCCTGCGTTCAGGCACTGGCACATCCAGCAGGCTGTTCAGTGCAGAGTGAAGGCGCTGGGGGTCAGTGAAAATGTACAGGAGCATCGAAGGCCCCAATCTGCCCCTGGCACCATAGCTGCGTATGTCCTTGGCCAAGGAGTCCCAGTGCTCTGGAAAGACCCTCTGCACCTGGAGCCTTGCCGGAGCAGGAAGCAGGCCCAAGCCCCAGTTCAGCCCCTGTGACCCTGTGCCAGTGCCTTAGCCGTCCTCTAGGTTCTCTCTGATTTTACCTCAGAGAATGAGAAGGAGCTTGGCCCAAGTGGGTTCAGTCAGCCCACTAGCTGTGATATGGAGCATGTGTCGGCTCCCCTGAGACCACCCCACTTCCTCCTGGAGCACAGAGAAGCCCGCATCCCCTGTGGAGAAGAAGGGCACCAAGGTCTGAGCGGTGGGCCCATTAGCACCCTGGGACCCTGCCCCTTCAGGCCACTCACGTGAAGCTGGCATCCTCGCCCTCCTCAGCTTGGCAGGTCCCCCCATTTCCACACGGGTTGCTGGAACAGCTGTCCAGGGACACCTCACAGTGTCGGCCCTGGAGGAAAAGTCCATGAGTGTTTCCCAACAGAGACAGCCAGCCCCTCTGCAGCTCAGCCTCACTGTCCCAGGAGTTACTTATTTATTCTTTCATTCATTCATCCATACGTCAGGTCACTGATGACAGATTCACCCAAAGTACCTGCTGTGAGCCAGGCTTTGCTGTGGTACGGGGGGACAGCCTGGAGAAACCAGACAGACAACCTTGCCTGGCCTGCAGCACACATGCAGAGCATCCTCCCAGCCTCATCCTCTGCTCACCTTATAGCCGCCGGGGCAGGCACACCTGTACACCTCAAGGGGGTCATTGTGGCAGGTGCCCTGATTCTGGCATGGGCTGGACAAGCAGGGATCACACTTGGTCTGGACAGCCAGAGTGGGGGGACCTGTGGTAACAGGGAATGTTAGTGCAGGAGGTGAAGACAGCCACACAGGCCTGGGCCCAGAGCCCCAAATCCCTGAGAAGCTCAGCCGTGCAGAGGTGGTGGGACAACGCCCTCCAAGAAAATTCTCTCCGTGTCCTTGGGATCCTGCTTATACTCCTCTTGGACAGTCCACCTTCTCAGCCTCTGGACCCACTTCTGTGCATGGGCCAGTGCCAGCCCGGGTCTGGGCTAGAAGGACCAAATGCTGGAATCTGCAGAGGGCTTGGTGGATAGGCACCGCAGGCGTGGCACATCATCAGCGTGTGAGTGGCATAGTCATCACAACTGAAGTTGGCTGATATTCCCTCTGCCCCTCACTCTCTCTTAACATATACCCCAGCCCACCGCTCACTTACAGGATAAGGGAAGGCAGCCACTAGCAGGGGGGAGGGTTGTTCTTGAGTTCAGCTCTGCAAGGAGGCCACCTGGGGCGGGGCATGTGTCTTGAGGTTGTTCTTCTCTGAGACTAAAGCAGGGGGACCTCCTCCCACCACCTCCCGGGCCCCAGCAGGCTCCTCTGCAGCCCTCCTGGGTGTGGCTATAGAAGCAAATGGAGAAGCTGGTGAGCAGGCTACTAGGCGCCACCTACAAAGGGCACTGGGACACAAGATAGGTAGAAAAGCCAAGCTGGTTAACTTGGGCTTCCCCATAAAGCTCCCTCTGCAAGCAGTGGCACATTGGTACTACTTCAGAGGCATGAAGAGAAAATAAGAACATTTTTCAGTAGTGACAGAAAGCTAGTGAGGGACTTCCAGGTACAAGGTGGGTTCTGTTTCTTGACCCAGGTGACGGCTGCACAGTGAATTCAGTGAGATGCAGTAGCTCTTCATTCACATATGTGTGTTACATTTCAATAGAAAGTTAAAAAAAAAATCTCAGCACCAATCCTACACTGTTCAGTAAATACTGAGCACATGCTAGCCAGCATCAACTGACCTGCCTCCCGAAGCCTTGCCACAGGCTGGCCCTTCTGAACAGGTACTGCTCTGACAGCATCTTGCACCCAGGGTGGCCCGGGGCCTCCTCATTAACCTGTGCCTGTCACTTTCATTTCTAAGGTGCCCTCTGAGCTTGCAGGGAACAAAGTCAATGCCCCTCCCCTGGGGGATCCCTGCACAAAACACTTGGCCTGGGACAACTCGGCCACCTGTGTTCAGCAGGGCCTCTGGGTCATGCACCGGCTCTACTTCCTACAACCATCAAGACAGCAGCAGCTGGTTCATTGGCTCCACCAGGGATGGAGAAGGGCTTAAGCTAATTGCTGAGCACGATGCCAACCTAAGGAAGGCCAGAGTGCTTATGCTGCTGGGACACTGGGCACCTCCAGAAACAATGCTGTTGTTTTCATTTTTTTAATGTAACCCCAGAGAGGGATTAAAGCCCTGGCGGCCTGAGATTATTCTGCCCGACGTTTTTTGTCTGTTATGTGTCAGGACTGAAGGCAGCCATCCTAACAAACAGCAAGTGCTCATCCCTGCCACCTGATCCTCCTCCAGTGGTCACTGCAGGGACACAGGAGTGTCCGGAAGGCCATGCCAGGAGGTGAGCACCAAGCTCCCTAGCAGCAGGGGGCAGGACTCTAATCAACATCCACCACCCCTTTCTTCATGCTTCTGCACTCACCTTGGCATTCAAACTTCTTGGCAGGTGTGGTGAGCAGCAGCTTACCCTCCATGTCTGGGGGCCCAGAGCAGCGGGCAATGCCTGGTTCCTTATAGCCAGTTTTCACCCAACTGGATAGCCAGCGGAGGTGGCAGTCACAGTACAGAGGATTGGCACCAATAGCCCTGCAGCACGGCACAGAGAGAAGCAGGCATTACAGCTCCAGAGGGGCTTTTACCCACTGGGCACCTAGCATCCTAGGCACTGTACCGGGGCCTGGCAAAAATCCTACCTAGCTTCCATTTCATGGGCACTGACTCATAGCAAGTATCATTTTAAGTTTCTCATACACATCATCTTACTCAGTCCTCAGTACATCCTTCTATCACCATTTAAATGTGCAGAAACTGAGCTTCACAAAGGTTGAAAAACTTGCTAAAGAGTACACAGAGAGGGATTGGGGATTTAGCTCAGTGGTAGAGCGCTTGCCTCGCAAGTGCAGGGCCCTGAGTTCAATGCCCCACACCATCCTCCTACAAAAAAGAGTACACAGAGAAAGAGAGGAGCTGGGATTTGAGCCCTCACTACTGAGGCCAGAGCCTATGAATGCATCGCCTCATGTGGGCATGGGGGAGAAAGCAACTGACAATTACAGACACTTCCTGGCAAGGAGACAGCTGCTTTTTCCTCGTGCATTGAATCTTCTCATTAACCCCACATGCAAGTTTTCTTTTCTGCATCTTTGAGAGGTGGGAACTGAGCCGTACATAGAATCAGTTATTTCCCCAGAGTTACACTACTAGTGAAGGGCCGCCCCTAGGTCCAGTCTCAGAGCTGCCTGCCTCGAAAGCCCATACTCTTTTATTTTTCATGTTTAATTAAACAAAGAGCACATACATGCATTCTCATTGTAAGGCCCCTATAAACACTGCAGACAAAGCAGAAGTCTCCGCCCAGCACAACACTGTGAATGTACTAAGTGCTACTGAGCTGTGTGCTTTAAAAAGGTTAACTTTATATTATGTAAAGTTCACTGCAGCTTTTTTTTTTTTTAAAGGCACTTTCCTGTGTTATTGATGGGGTGCAAAATGGCATAACTCCTGGAGGGAAGTTTTGTGATAGCTATCAAATTACCAATGCAACTGCCATTCTGGGATGCGTCTGCACACACATGTAAATACATCTGTGTGATGGTACTGTTTGTAACAAGAAGACCGGCACTTATAGATTGAATGTCTTTCCCAAAACTCACCTTGAAATTTCACTACCATTGTGACAGTGTCGAGAGGTGCATGTTAACAAGGGAGGACGGGAGGGCCACTTGTGCTTCCACCAGACCATGACATTTGCTCTTGAGACTTCCTGGGCCCCAGACTTGTGAGCTGAATGAACTTCTATTGTTTCTAGTTTACCAAATCTGTGGTGTTCGTTTATAGCAGCAAAAAATGGACTAAGACTGCTGGGAAACTTTACTGATCACCAAAGAGGGGGCAGTAAAATAAACTGTACACAAACAGCATGACGTCCACTGTCACTACAGAGGAGCACAAGGTTGCATGGTCGTGCAATCTTCCAGCCTGCCCGCACTGACAACACAGTTCTTCCTCATGGGTCGGATCCACGCTCCCCACTTCCCAGCAGCTTGCTTCTTGTCACCCAGCAGCATGTCTTGGAAATCTCTCAGGTCAGCATATGTGGATCCACCTCATTTTGTCACAGTATTCAAAAGAATACTACGGAATGCTCTAGGACACCCATGGTCTAATGAGTGACTGTCCTATTGCTGGACATCCTGGTGATTCTGGCAGCCTCCGGGTGGGGTGTGGGAACAGATGCTGGAAGCAGATCCATCTGGTAACGTCAGATATTACCAGATGCCCCCCCCCGACCCGGCCAGCAGTCAGAGGCCAGTGCCCTCGCATCACACCAACACCGTGTACCGCCAGCCTCCTGCCTCTGCACCCATCCAGTGGACAAGCTCAGAATCTCTTCCCTCCACCCCAGTGACAGGTGGAGATGGATGAGACCTGGCCTGAAGCAGTGGAGGGGCTGGAGACCTTGAGTCAGCAAATAGAGGGGCCAGGACCTTGCACCTAGAGTTCATCAACATTACTTTGAAAGCATAAGGTTGGACAGTGTTAATGAGGACAGGTACGCTCGTTAAGTCACCAAGGGATGTGCTGCCATTTTCCACCTATTTCCGGGCAATCCAGAGGGGTGCACAATCAGATACGAGCTGTAGCAGCTCCGAACAGGAATTCCCCAAAATAGCACAGCTGATGATATGTGACCTTATAAAACGGGCTGAACAGGACTTGGACTCCAGCCCCACCACAGCTGCTCCCTTCCTGGGTGACCTTGAGCAGCTCACTTAACATCTCCGGGGCTCACTTTACGATTCAATAAAGAGCCTGCGAGCAAGAGGGGAAAGAAAGACAAGCACACGTAACCTACAATGGCCTCTGAGGGAATCGTGCAGCTCAGCGAAGAAGGCAGTTTCGACCTTGACATGTATTTAATTCTTTCTAGCCTTCTGTGCTAACAGCATCAATCCTGGCTAATGGGATGAGAGAGCAATATAGCAAGCTCTGTACCGAGCAACACCAGGGCCTCCCAGACACACAGGAAGGTCACCAGCGTGTTCACAAAGGCCTTTTAAAGTAATGGGAATATAAAAATTGTGATATATTTAAAATGTTTACATTTACAGGTTTTTTATATTAATAAAAAGTACAATGTAACATGTTATCCAGTAGACAAATACAGAATTTACAGTACACTAAATGGAGTGCGGTCCAGCGATGAGGCACAAGTTAAAAGTTTATTAGGAACAACTGCTGCTTTCAGTCCTGTAGCTCATTAGAGAAAATTCCAGAAAGACCGAGTCTGATGCTGCCATGAATGTGGGGGCCCCTGATGTCTCTTAGGATCTTCACAAATCACCGGATTGGTGCAGGTATCCTCCCCATAAATGGCGGTAGACCTGCACCTCAAATGTTAAGTGTCCCTTCTTGACTCTTAATAATAAAAACCGTGAGTCCAAAATCACATAAAAGCTCTTCGAGTTGGGTGTGGTGATGCGCACCTGTAATTCCAGCTCCCAGGGAGGCTGAGGAAGGAGGATCACAAGTTTGAGGCCAGCCTGGGCAACTTAGGGAGAACTTGTCTCAAAATTTTAAAAAAGGGCTAGGGATGTAGTTCAGTGGCGGCGGGGGAGGGGAAACTCTTCAAAAACATAAATTCTGACTTGCCCTACCTGTGACAATGTGACGTTCCTTGTTTCTCTTTGCACAGGCTCTGAGCTACACCTGAATTCAACATTTCAAGCTTTCATTTATCTGCAGCAGGATCTTTGTACCTAAGGACCATTACATCCTTGTATTTTTTGCTTTCATCTGGGGGCCATTTTTCCCACTGAAAACTACTGTGAAGTATTATTTATACATGTTACCCGAAAATTAAAAAGCAAGAAAGAAAACTACTGTGAACTCAGTGGGGGAGTGGAGAGCCACAAGTTCAACAGAGACCAAGTTGGGTGCATTGGGGGGACAGCAGCCAGACCACTGGTCAATCCAGAAGGGCTGTTGATCCATGTATACGCCCCAGCTAAGGTATAAATAGCCCCGTGTTGTTGACCTTCCATGTAACTTGTACATTGCTGAAACAGCAGCTCTTCAGCCTGTCAGTGCCAAGGCCCTGCCGCCTTCTATTAACAGAACCTGGCTGGATGCAGCTTTCTCCTGCCTAGAGGCCAACAAACACTCGAACTCTACATCTCTGCTCAGCCAACTCCTAGGCAATTTATTTGTGCATCTAAATGTCTCCTCCTTCCGGACTTGAAGGCAGTGGATGTGGTTCCTTGGGAACAGGAGCCACTAAACTCCTGAGCCGGGCCAGACACCAGCCAGCAGCAATGAGTTTGCCGAGGGAATGTTTGCCAAAAGGCATGAGAAAGGCACAAACCCTCAACAGAAGAAAGAGCAAAGAGAATCATCTATCACCTAAAGAAATGCAACTAATTATAGTATCTCTCTTTCCATTGTACACATTTATACACCACTGAAATCATTTCTTTTGCATTTTATCAAACAATAAATTAGTAGTGTCATAATTATCAGTAACTATTTGCTTTTCTGTCATCTGAGTATGCCATAATTTATCTAATCATTCCATACTGACTTTTCACACCTAATACTTAATAGATTTGGAAATCTACCTTTCTAGCCTATACCAGATTAGAGGCAGCAAAATGCAGGATTATAACAATGAAGAATGACATTGGGGAAATTTAGCGTCGGATCTGGCACACAGTAGATACTTGCCAACCAATAGATGGATGATGCTCCAGTTTGGATCATGAATAACCCCCAAAGGCGCATGTGTTGAAGGCCTGGTCCCCAGACCTTGACACTACCGGGAAGTGGTAGAACCTTGAAGAGGTGGGCCCTTGAAGGTCATCCTGGAACTCAGTCCTCTTCTCTTCCTCCCTCTTTTCTTCCCACTCACCAAGAAATAAGCAGCTTCTTCTGCCACACATTCTTGCCATGATGGTCTATCTCATCACAAGCCCAAGAGCAATGCATCCAACTACCATGTACTGAAACCTCAGAAACTGTGAGCCAAAATAAACTTTTCCTCTTCGTAAGTTAATTACCTTAGGTATTTTGTTATAGTAATAGAAAGTTGATTTAACAGATGAATGGATGGCTAGACAGATGGTTCATCTTTCATAGATGAGCTAAATGAAAAGTAAACATAAAAGTAGATAGCACAGAGAAATATGCAGGATGCTGAAGCCAGAACAGGGAACAGCACTCACAATCATTATGGTATGTTTGAATCATAAGAGACCTTAGGAATAACCTTTGTACAGATGATAGGAGAGTCCTAAAGAGAGTGCATTGTCTGAGAGAGAAATGCTCCCTGGAGAGCAGTTTATCCAGTGTAGGTCCTCAGATTCTAAAGGCTAATGTCACCAAAAATGAGCTCACAATAAAAAATTACAAACCATAAATGGAAACAAGCCCCTATGAGCTCGAGCCAATAGACACAATAAACAGTACTGGCCCTGCCTGGCCTTTGTCCAGAGCCACCATCTCCAGCCAGGCTAACTCCTGCCTCTTCCCATCTCCTCCAGCTTCTGTGCTACACTGGCTTCCCAGGAGTTTTTGACAAAGTCCTTAGCCTGCCAAACAAAGCCCTTCACAATGGCATTCCACTATCCCTTTCCATTCTTACCTCTTCTGCCCCATATCCCTCCCCAACAAAACACCCTTTCTTCTAGCTGGAGGGCAATATCCCCAAACATGCCATTTCCTTTCTTGCCTCTATTGCTCTGCACTTGCTGGTCCCTCTTCCTAGATGCCCTTCCCACCTTCTCTAAATGGCAAACTCCTGATCCCTCTTCAGTGACCACATAAATGGCACCTCTTGGTGAAGCTCCTCAGACTTTCCCAGAGTGGAAACTGCTTCCTTCAAATTCTCTTTATAGTATCCAGTCACAGAGGACAGAGAGCTTGTGTTAGTAAATTCTTCAGCATTTGACTCACTCTGTTTTCTCAGGACATATTTATTGAGGCAATAAAGAATAAGCAGTGAGTTTGTAATCAGACACACCTAAATTCAAATCTTATCTGTCATTTCCTAGCTTTAGGACCTGCTCAGCTTTTCAGAACCTAGGACTATAAAATACAAATAATCAATCCTCCCACCTTGAATTTATCCATCCCACTTCCATAACAGACATTACTAATCACTCACTGCACTCTTCCCACTGGCCATAGACCAGCCCTGGAATCTTCACTGTGGTGCTCCAGGGAGTTCCTGTCCAATGGGTGGAGCCAGCCCATGGCACAAAACCTACTTCCAGTTATGGTCAGACAGCACAGATAACGCACAAAGTAGTGTTTGACTCAAGCAGATCTTCCAGGATCTGTGCTCTTTTACTTCCTCAAGTCTAAGATTGTCAGATGCACCACTGGTGTAGCAGCCTTTGGAAGGGTGAATGGTACACATCATTTAGGATACATTCTGATTTGAGAGATGAAAATGCGGGTAAGGGAAGTACAGAACTAGGAAAATCTAGTGAGAAGAGATTAAGTGAATAAACTGCAGGAGAGATACCAGGGACCCCAAGGGGCTTTGGGGCCTGGGTGGGCCTGCCACTTGGGCTCTGGGTGTGGGGCAGAGAACCACAAGGGTCAGTCACAGTCAGGGTCCCAGCTGTGTCCATGTGGCCATGGTGCATGTACACTGACTCGGCCAGAAGTGCCAGGAAATGCCAAGAGAGGCTCTGCTCTGACCTACCCCAACTTCCACAGTGAGGCCAGCCTGCCTTGGCCCACAGCTTCTTTATTTCTTCACAGTTGATATGGTTAAATACGGGTAATATAAAATTTGCCGTTTCCATCACTTTATAATTCAATGATGTCGATTATAATCTGTGTTATATAACCATCACCACCATCCATTTCCAAAACATTTTTGTCACGCCAAACAAAAACTCCGTACTCGCTAAACACTAGCTCCCCACTCTCCCCGCCCCCGTCCCCTGGCAACCATTCTATTCCTTGTCTTGAATCCAGGGCCTCTGCACTGACCTACAGCCCTGGCCCTCTTTTAATTTTTCATTTTGAAACATTGTCTCACTAAGTCACTGAGTTGCCCGTGCTGGGTTTGAACTTGCCATCCTCTTGCCTCAGTCTCCCAGAGTGCTGGGATTACAGGCATGCGCCACCACACCCAGCTTGTTTACTTTTTGAGGAATCAAGGCCATCACTTTTAAAGAATCCTCACAGTACTGTCAGTTAATATTTCTGGAAACCATTTTACCTCAATTGCACCACTTTGGGAAGTAGTAAACCTAACCTCCGTGGTCTAAAGTTAGAAGCATGATTTTGGTGTAGTCCTTACAATCACAGGCCTTGAGGTCAGAAACTCCACCACCTACTGACTATGCAACTTTGGGCAAGCTTCTTGCTGTTTCTGGGGCTGTTTCCACGGGTAAAAATGGAGGGCAACGCTACCTGTGTTCTAGGATCACTGGGAGGATTGCTTGCACTAATTGATGCGAATGGTCCTTGTTACCTGGAGCAAGGTTCACTCTCTTACACCACTGTGGTCGGTGAGCTGCAGAGCGTGAGAGGATCAGAAAGTGCACACAGGAAGTTGTGGCAGTCTGAGGAGCTGGGGTCTCCCTCAGAGCCCAAGTGTTGTTTAAATCCAATGAGGTCCAGAGAATTGGGCCGAGGTACTCACAGGTGAGACAGTGAGGTCACATCTGCGAAGATTCCCTCTTGGAGGGTGGAGACATCATTGCCATGGAGGGACCTGAGGAGAGAAGAGGTTGCCAGTGCCCAGTCCAGAGACAAGGACAAAGACGTGACACAGGGGCAGGCCCAGCTTCTGCGAAGGGACCCGCCCTGTGTATCCTTCCCGTCTCTAGGTCAGTGCTATGACCCTTCCTGAAGACTGTGCCCTGTTGGCCCCATGGAAGGAAGGAGCCGTTAATGGCCCAGGCAGACCACCCTGTCCCCAGTCCTTTGGGAGGACTCCAGCTTTGCCATCAGAAATAACTCACACACCTAGTTAACATCATAAACAGGTGCGTCCGAAGCAGAGCAGGCTCATTCTTGGGAAAGAAGTGAACAAGCCAGACATAGATTAGGGTTGGAGAAGTGTCACCTCACCCCCAGCAGGGCTGACAGGCACCATCATAATAGATACAACAGAAAGCTTTGGTTACAAGACGAAAACTCACAGTGGGAACTTGCAGAGAGATTCGCAGATCTCTTGCAAACAAACATTTTCAATCTGAACAGAAGTCCCATATGCAAATGGACACCCCTGGCCCACATACACTACAAACTCAGCTTGAAGGAGACAGTGCCCCCTTCTTGGATCATCTTTCTTTACTGACTTGGCTTCTGTGAGAGGCCTGAGTGAGTGTTCTGGATTCCTGCCACTGGACATAGTGTTGGCCCCACTGACACCCAAGCATGGGGCTATTTCTGCCACCAGGTGGGTGGCAGGGCCCTCTGCGGGGTGGACTTCCCGGAGGAGAAAACTCTGAGGAGACTTACAGCAGGCGCAGGGAGCGGAGCCCCTGGAAGGCCAGAGGAGGGATGCACTGGAGGGCATTGTAGCTGAGGATCCTGTGGGGAGGAAAGAAGAAAGACACCTTGTCAGAAAGGAAGGCATGATACCCACCCCCATTGTACAGATAAGGAAACTGAGGCTCAGGGTGGTGAAAAAACATCTCCACAGTCATGTTATTAAGATTTAAGAGGCGTTTTCATGAAGATTCTGTTTCCAAAGCCCACACACTAAACCACTACCCCTAAATGCTTCCAAATAAACGAATCCATTCAGGAGAGACAGGCAGATTAATAAGAAAGATGATATCCGCAACAGCCCCACAATGGGAATAGCTCTCATGTCCACTGCCTAAGGAACAGACAAGCTGTGGCATATCTCTGTAGTGGAATATTGCTTGGTGATAAAAAGGAAGGAACTACTAATGTGTACAATACCATGGATGGATTTCAAAGAAATTATGCTGGTGATAGAAGCCAAAAAAAAAATTCACATTGGGATTCCATTTATGTAAAACTCCAGAAAATACAAACTAAACTATAGTGACAGAAAGCAGATTGGTGACTGCTTGGAGCAAGGGTCTGGGAGGGGCAGGAGGGAGGGTCACGGGGGTCCACTGTGTGTGTGTATGTGTGTAGGTACATAGGTAGGTAGATGTGTACTGGGGATTGAAACCGGGGCCTTCGTATCAAGCTATATCCCCAGCCCTTTTTTATTTTGAGACAAGATCTCACTAACTTGCCAAGTTGTCCAAGCTGAGCTCGAACTTGTGATCCTCCAGCCTCAGTCTCCCAGAGTGTGAGGATTATAGGCATGAGCCACCACACCTGGCTAGAGATCTGCTTTGACTGTGGTGCTGGTCTCCTGGGTATGTGCATGTATGTGCATTAATAAATTCTACCCTCTAATATGGGCAGTTTGTTGTGTATTAATTATATCTCAGTAAAGCTATTTTGAAAAATAAGAAACCAGCCAGACATGGCGGTGCATGCCCCTAATCGCAGCACTTGGGAAGCTGAGGAAAGAGGATCACTATGAGTTCGAGGTCAGCCTGGATTACATAGTGAGTTCAAGGCCAGCCGGTACTACAAAGTGAGACACTGTCTCAAAAACACAAAACAAAATAAAAAAATGAAATACGTATGTAGATGACAGCACTGTAGAGAAAATCAGAGAAGTGACCGTCACCAAATCAGGATGGAGGCTGCCTTGAGGTGGGTGGAGAAGTAAGGACTAGGAAGGAACAAGGCGGGCTATGCGGTGCTAAACTGTCTCACTATTTACTTAGGTGTCTACACATGTGCTAGCTTTATGATTATTTGTTAAAAGGTACATTTGTATTTGTTGCACTTTTCCATGTATTTGCCGTATATCACAATGAAAGATATTTTTACACTTGATCTTAGCCAAAAGGCTGAGAAGCAATGAGAGATGCTTTAGTTTTTAGGTTCTCTGCCACTCTGGTGCGTGAGGCAGTCTGCATGGGATTGCTGTGAGTGACCAGGCGGCCATGCCCCGCACTGGCTAAAGCTACGATGCTGTGTGTCCAACCCTCGCTCTGCTGCTACTCACAGAGTGGTCAGCTGGCTCATGTTGGTGAAGGACGAATTGCTTAAGGAACTGATCTTGTTGTTACTCAGGTCCCTGGAAAAGGAAGAGCATCGTTGGGAAAGAAGAACTCAATTCTAACTCACTTCGTGGGCTCCTCCCCTCCCCATCTACACCCCTCCCCAGCCAAGCGGGCCAGCGCCCCTCTACTCTGGTGGGGTGGGAGTAGCTACCGAACCCCCCGCGTGTCCCTAGGGTCTCTCCCTGTGCCGTCCCTCCCTTCAGCAGTGTAGCTGGCTCTGGGGCCTTTCCACCAGGGAAGCGCTTCCGCCAAGGGCACTGGCCGCCCCCCACCTGCCATATCTGATGGTCTTTCTCTGGCTAGCAATCTCACAGGTAGTGCTCTAGCCCTCCCCACAATCCTATGAGCGACAGTGACCCTATTTTACAAATAAAGACCCGGAGTCTCACAGGATTGCCCAGCTGGCCAGAGCCAGAGCCAGGCTCCACCTTGGGTGCAGGTGCCCACCCTTCGTCGCCATCTTTCCTGGACCCTTGACTGTCCGCCGCTCCCCCGGCCTCTATGGCCCTGCACTCTTGGTCCCCAGTAACCATCAGGCCTCACTCAGGATGCGAAGGCCCCATCCTGTTCTTCTTTAGTCCATGCTGAGGTTCCCACCCTGTGGCCCCAGCCTGTCTTCTCCCCAGAACTCTTCACCTGATACGCCACAGACCCCCAGACCGGATGGAGCCTGGCCTTGGCTTTCTCTTCCTCTCAGCCGGGAAATGCTACCCTTCCCACATGGTAGGCCACTCATCTGATATCACTGGCTTGTGCCTCGGATCATCTTTCATACCATCCCCTCTTCCTTGGTTTCTGTTATTTCAAGACAGCATTGTCTCTCTCCTGGTTTCCACTGTGGTTTCTTCATATCCCAAGGACACAAATCTGACTTGTTCACATCCATACCAAAACCCTGCTCCTTTTCAACTGAAGTGGGAATTCTAGCCCCAGGCCCTTCCAGGCGCTCTTGGTGTGCCCACCCCACTACTGATTTACTAAACTTCCTGAAACTCTCCAAGAACTCCACAGGGCTGTGCCCTTGGATATCTTGTTCCCTGTACCCACTGACCTGTTTTCCAAGACACTCTCCTCACAGCCCCCACCCTGGGCTCAACGCACCATCCTTTGAGCCACAGGCCACACCTTCATTTGTCTCTTGCTCTCTGTGATTGTATGAGGTCCACATCTCTCTTTTGCACCCTCCCTAGACCATGACAGTCGGCGGGGAGGCCCGTGACCCAGGGACCTTCGCTTCTGCCTAACCCGCACAGATGGGCTCGAAACATACACAAAAAGAAAGAATGTGCCATGTCTTCATCTTCTCCTGGTACCTTCCTCTAACTTATCTAAATCAAAATCATCCCTTGTTTTAGGAGACACAGTTAAGTACTTCACTGAACATTCAACATACTCTGATCCTTCCCCATGTTGGGGAGGTGGAGACATTTCAACCCTGGAGAGGAAGTCTCATAGAGACAGCCAGCCTGACACGAGTGCTCTGTCCCCTCTGTCCCTCCTCAAAAGGAGCTGAACCACACATAGGTCAGGCCACAGCGAAGCCAGGAGCTCATAGTACTCAGGCTCTTTCTCCAGCACTCTGTCACCAGCCACCAGCCACTCTGTTTCACCCCTACGCCCACTGGAACACTGGAAACATGTTCTCGGAGTCATCAAGCAAGACGAATAAATTGGAGCTGCAAAATTCAACAAGCAGTGCTACTCAAAGCAGCCAGTCCTTGAGCCAAATGCCGCCAGTCCACAGCAAGGAACCTGTGCCAAGAGCAGCCTAAATACAGCTTAGTTTAGCTAACAACATTTTCGTAGCAAGACTTTCTCGATGCAGGAAAGCAAGGTGTTAATTTATACTCTGGCGAAAGTTCCTTATCTACAGACAGTTCGCAGACTGACACTGGTCCACAGGCCACACTGAGGACAGTGCTCCAAGCCACACAGAGATGAGATGTTCTCGGGACCTCTTTTGGGTAGGTCTGGCCAATGAGTAGATAAAGACAGTTGAAGTGAGGCCTTAATTAAGCTACTAGGTTAAGGGTAGTCGAACTAATTATCCTGAGGCTTATCTTATTATTTCCATTGGTAGAAAGGGTGAAAGGTGGAAATAACAAAAGCAGCCCAAGGAAATCTTAGTTACAAATGTGTATTTCCATCTGTCCCATTTCCTATGTGGTTTTGGGCCGAGGTTTCCCCTCACCCATCACCTGTACTTCTGCCCTGATTCCTTTCTTGCAAGGATTGCTTCAATTAACAATAATTTTAGCCAGCTGCTAGAGGGAGCTGATGTGGGCAGGAGCAGACAGATCTTACCCAGTGGGGTTGGGAGGGTGCAATTGCAAAGAATTCCCACTAGGTGGCAAAACAGCTCCAGGCACATGTGTTCCGCAGGGAAGTGGGGATTCACAAACGAGATCTGCCCAAAAGTAGTGTAGGAAATTCCCAAAAAACTGGAGCCATGATGGTCAAATGCCAGTGGCCCTCCTGCCCTCTGAGGCAGCCTGGGATCCTCAAGTGGCCTGAATACTCACACAAGTTGCAAGTACTTGAAGGTGGACAGTTGAGCTGGAACCAGTGTGAACTGGTTGCCATCCAAGTAGCTACAGAGAGAACACAGTGGTGTTAGTAGTCTGGCCCAGTTCATCACACACCTTTACATGCACACCCCATGAGGGCTCAGATACCAAATCCAAATCAAGTCTCTTTTTTTTTTTTTTTTTGAGGTACTGGGGGTCGAACTCAGCAAATCAAGTTTTAAACACACAATACTCTTTGATTAGAGGTTTCCCTGAAGGATGTTCACCTTGGTGTTGCTTATAACAGTATAAACTGGAAACAATTTAAATATCCAATAAAAGGGGATTTATTATCTAGAGCATAGTCAACACATGTGAAGAACATTATGTTGCTGTAAACAAAAGATCCCACTTGTAAGCATCTTTGCAATAGTGGGGAGTGCTCACAAGAAAATATTAAGTGGAGGGCTGGGGATTTAACTCAGTGGTTAGAGTGCTTGCCTTGCAAAGCACATAGGCCCTGAGTTCGATCCTCAGCACCAAAAAAAAAAAGAGAAAATATTAAGTGGAAAAAGTAATGTTCTTTATTTTCAACACAGAGTTTAGTTTAAAGGGTTTTCTGCAACTCCTGAAGCCTCCCCTCCAGTCCTCCTATACCTGCTCTCAGGCACACCCTCTCCTGCTGCTGCCAGTCCCCAGGCCAGCAGGAGATACTTCCTCTCCCTGTCCCACAGGCCCCTTGGGGATGCAAGGTCTGCGGCTACTCACAGCTCTGTGACGTTCTTGGGGATGCCCCTGGGCAGAACCCGCAAGTGCTTGTTGCTACATCGGACCACGGTGTCCAAGCAGGCACACTCCTGGGGGCACTGGGGGCGGGGCAGGCAGCCCCCCTCCTCCTGGCCTACGGAGGAAGGCATGAAGTCCTGTCGGCCGTCCAGCCAGGAGAACGGGCCTTCTTAGGGCCACCTGCATTCAGGGCCAAGCTCTACAGCTCAGGTAGAGCAGGCAAAACAGACAAGGAGGGTGGCAACCACATCATTTTGTTTTTTGGGAAGGAGAGGGGTGTTGATACAGAGTCTCACTATGTAATTCAGGCTGGTCTTGAACTCACTATGTAGCCCAGGTTGGCCTCAAACTCGCAGTGATCCTCCTGCCTCAGCCTCTCGAGTGCTGGGATTACAGACGCATGCCACTATGCCTGGCTCACACCATTTCTTGAGCACCTACTACTGCCAGACCCTGTATCAAGTATCATCTCCTTACCAGTGCACTAAAGAGGTATCATCATTACCCCCTAGGAATGCAAGTGCAGCAAGGACAGAGATTTGGGTCTCTCTTTTCTTCTTTGTTCTCTCTTCTCATAGAGTGTAACACTCAGCGTGGTCAGTGCCTGGTGAAAGCAGCTCTCCTAATCAGGTGGATGAATGAATGAATTTCTATCTCACTGAGGTCTAGAAGGTGATGCAACTTGGGCATAAAGCTGGCCAGAGGCAGTGTGGGGCCTGAGCCCAGGTCTAGCTGCAGCACACTCTGACCATCCCTTCACTGATGCATTCAGCTAGTCAGTAAAGATCACCGAATGCCCCCCAATAACTTCCTTTCTTCTGACTGGGTGCAGAAGAACAATAAAGACTCTTGGTCAGAGTTGTCGAAGACATGAAGCAGGTAGCACATACTCCAGTGACAGGGACTGTTAGTTACAAAGGGCTGGCCGTGGGTAGGCACTACACGGCACAGGGGAACTCACTGAGTCCTCAAACATCTCTCTGGCGGGGCTGCTACTAGCAGCCCATTGTAGAGATGAGCAAGGAGTTGGTCTGATCCATTGTCATGCGCTCTAGACAATGGTGCACCTGTCATGTGGAAAGCCTTGTAAGATCCTACCTGTGTCCTCCAGCACACACAGACACACAGCAAGGACATGGAGAGAGACCTATACAGCGGGCTGTGGAAGAAAGGAGTGTCCCGAGGCCAAGGAGAGGGGCAGGTGGGAGCACAGCGGGGATCTTTTTATTGTCCTTAAGGAATGATGGTATGTGGCTTTTTTCCTAAAGTAAGGAAAAGTTTCTTACGCTTTTTAAAATGAGAGTTAATGGCAGGAGATAAAGCTGAAAATATATACTTAGGTTAAAAAATCAGAATTAGGGCTGGAGCTATAGCTTAATGACAGAGCATTTGCCTAGCATGTGTGAAGCCCTGGGTTTGATCCCCAGCACACCAAACAACAAAACACAACCAAAAAGATAAAAACCAAGAATCCCCAGGATTTAAAAAATTAGCAAGCTACTATTACATAAAATTGATCTAGAGATGTATGTGAGTACATTTCTTTTCTTCTTTCTTTCTTTCTCCCTTCCTTCCTTCCGTGCTGGGGATTGAACCTGGAGCCTTCCCAATGAGCTAACCCTGCCCTTTTTAAACATTTTTACTTTAGGGGTTAGGGATTTAGCACATTCGTAGAGTACTTGCCTAGCAAGCACAAGGCCCTGAGTTCAATGCCCAGCACCATAAATAAATAAATAAATAAATAAATGTATGTATGTACGTACGTACGTACGTATATATGTATGTATGTATGTATTTTACTTTAGGTTGCCAGGTTGCCCAGGCTGGGCTCAAACTCACAATCTTCCTGCCTCAGCCCCTCAGCCTGCCAGAGTGCTGGGATTACAGGCCTGCTCTACCATGTCCACCTTTTTCTTTTCATTTGAAAAGTAGGAAGCAAAATTGCTATTAGAGAATCCATTGATTTTGTTTAGGAAAATACCCTGATGGTCTTTCCTGGAATGAAAGTTGAGGTTCCCCCAGGGTCCCCTCATCTCCCCTGACCTGGAGGGGTTGGTCTGGAGTGGAGCTGCCCTCTGGAACAGACTGGAGGGGTGACAGGTGGGGCAAGGACAGGGGGACCAGAGACAAAGAAGGCATCTCCGGGGCTGGGAGCCAAGGCTGGCCAGGGAGAAATTATCCAAGGCAGGATGCTGAGGGACACTTAGGGACACAGGCAACAGAGATGCAGCCTTGCTCTGTCACCTTCAGGGAAATCTGCTTCTAAGAGCAACTTCAGTGTGTGCTGTTCTGAGAAAAATAGGACCAGGCCACTTTCTGGTCATAAAGGGCAAGAGGATTGAGCACTGAGAAGAAACAGGCCATTAGAGCAGAGTGGCTAGGGTGCCTACGTGTGGGGGATGGCACTCAAGGGGGTCCCGCTGCCGTGAAGGACAATGTGAGCCTACAGCCTGGAGCGCTCAGGAAGGGCCCAGAGGCAGGTCTCGACATTAAATGCGCTTACGTAAAGAAAATACGCTAAATGTTACTGTAATTTTCTCCGAGTGATGGCATGATAGGTAACGTTTATTTCCTTTTTCTGTTTATACTTTCCCATTTTTATGATCAGCACATTACTCTTCTTAAAGACACTTCCAGGCTGGAGTGTCTTCTGTCCCTCGCCAGCACCAGAGCTCTTGTCCCCATATCACCCCACCCAGGGGCACATGAGGGTGCTGCCTGCCACCCACCATGGCGCTCGCCTTCCCCACCCCTCAGTGGACCCTTCCGCGGTGGCTGCCAGTTACCTTCCTCACACCTGAAGTCAGGGAAGGCCACGTCCTGCAGAGGGATCTGCCGCAGGAAGTCTGGGTTCTGGCATCGAGGGTTCCCCGTCACAATCTTCCTCTTCCTCAGCCAGTCACCCAGCCAGGCCAATTGGCAGTTACAGTTGAATGGGTTGGCCAGGAGGTTTCTGGAAAAGGCAGGTATGTGGCCATGAAGATATCCTACGAGTCTTAGTTGATCCAGAAAGACCTTCTCCTGTCCTCCACAGCTGCCCAACTCCTTCAGTCACCCAACAGTCACCCAGAGCATTGGCTTTTGGGACAGAGACAGAGCTCATAGCACTAGGAGCTAGGTTTCAGCAAGCCACGAGGACCCCAGGCTCCCCCGAGGAAGCTCTGCATGAGCGAGACCAGAGGAAACCACCTTAGGAGTGGCTGCTCCCACAGCCACCAAGCCACCTGTCCCCGAGGCTGGACTTACAGTGTGGAGAGAGCCTGCAGAGTGTCAAAGGCCCCAGGAGAGATGGTGGTGATGTGGTTATCGTACAATGAGAGGAGCCGGACGTTGCGCAGGCCCGTGAAGCTGTCATTGTGGATGCAGCTGATGCGGTTGTTCCTAAGCATCCTGGGAAGAGAGAAGGGGAGAAAGGAGAAGAGCTTCCCAGCTGAGCCCTGCACTGTGCCTCGTCACAGTTCCCCTGTGCCACGCAGCGTCAGCCACTGCCAGCTAGTTCCAGATGCTGCTCCAGAGGCACAGAGCTGCAGAGCAGGAACACAGCACATGCAGGCCCCAGACACTAGAGGGAGACTTCTGCACACCTGTGCTCACCTCCAGACTGTCCAGGCTCCAGACGCTGCGTGGTTCCATCCTCTACTCCATCCCACCCACCTCCCTATCACTGTAGCCCACCTCTACTGCCTGGATCCCCAGTGCATCTTCGCCTGCAAGCCACGCTCCACTCAGTGCCCAGGGACATGTCACTCTCTAGCTTAAATCCATTTGGTAGCTTGCAATCTATCCACAGCATCAAGCCCACATCCTCCAAGCCCTGGGCCAGCTGCAGTCACTCCAGCCCCGCCAGGACAGCATTCTGCAGTGTCCTTCCTCCTCCATCCAGAATGGCCTCTGCTCCTCCTCAAAACCTCCTGACCAAAAATGAGGGCAGAAACCAAGCTTGGCAGAGTAGGCAACTTCGCAAGAGAAATTAGAATGGTCTGTGGGGGCTGGGGATTTAGCTCAGTGGTTAGGGTGCTTGCCTCGCAAGTGCAAGTCCCTGAGTTTGATCCCCAGCACCAAAACAAACAAACAAAGAACAGTCTGTAAACATTCATGAAGCTTAATGCAAATTTACTACTATCAAGTACATCTAAGCAATGTTTACTTTCTGCCTGCCAAATTGAAAAGAATGTAAAATATAATGCAATAGCAATAATAATAATAATACTGCCAGGATTGGCAAGAGTCAGTGAATGGGCACCTTCACACACAAATTGGTAGGATGGTGAAGTGGAATCTCCCTGATGTGTGCTTGGTGAGAGGCACTAAAAATCTCAGTACAGACACCAGCGCTTCCAGGACTGGACTGCTTTGAAGACTTCATCATACAGGAATAATCATGGCTGGGTACAGAACTTGGGGATAAAACTATTAACCACAGCATTTCAAATAATAAAAATTAGAAGCAGCCTGAATTTCCAGGATTTACATAGTACACAGTCATTAAAACCAATTTTGTAAAAGAAAGGTTAATGATATATAAAGGTGCCCATGTTATGTTTAAGGAAAAAAGCAGATTACTAAATAAAATTTGTGATAGGATTCTATTAAACTGTATCTTGCGGGGCTGGGGATTTAGCTTAGTGGTACAACACTTGCCTAGCAAGCAGGAGGCCCTGAGTTCAATCCCCAGCACGCCCCCCAAAATGTGTCTTATTTGAGTTATACAAAATAAATAGGTCCTGAAGATTATAACACAGTATAGCACCTATAGTTTTATAGATTTAAATTTTCTAAGAGGGCAGATCTTACATTAGGGTGTGTGTGTGTGTGTGTGTGTGTGTGTGTGTGTGTGTGTGTGTGTGTGTGTTACTGAGAATCAAACTAAAGAAACACTGAACTACACCCTTAGCCCTTTTAAAATTTTATTTGGATACAATATCTTGCTATGTTGCTCAGACTGACTTCAAACTTGTATTCCCCCTGCCTCAGCCTCCCGAGTGCCTAGGATTATACGCGTATCCAGGTTAATCACTTTTGTGCGTGTGTGTGTGTGTTTGTGGTACTGGGTTGAGGCCAGGGCCTTGCACATGGTATGCTAGTTGTTCATATTGCACTGATAATAAGTAAGTAAAGAGGGTGGGAGTAACTTTTGGAGAGAATGAATATGTTTATGGCATAACTACACAGACATGTGCATGTACGTTGTATGGGTGGCAAGTATATAGATATATGTACACCAAAGACTGGAAGGACAGCTTTTTTTGCTTGGTTGGTTGTTTTGTTTTTCATTCTGTAATTCAGGCTGGACTTGAAGTCATTATGTAGTCCAGGCTGGCCTCAAACTCATGGTGATCCTCCTGCCTCAGCATCCTGAGTGCTGGGATCACAGGCGTGTGCCACCATGCCCGGCTCAGGATAGCTGTTTATAATAACAGTGGTCATTTTCTGGGCACTTCTCGTCCCACACCTTCACTGGCCCTCGGTTGTCTCTACTGTATCTGTCTGGCACTGACCTCCCCTCTCTCCACCTGTCCCCAAATCTTCCTTGGAAAAAACTCAAGTGACTGGACGGATAACCAGTGCATCTTTATCCAAGGAAAACTGGGAGAATACGAAGAAGAACAAGGCAGCCAGACAGGGCAGGCTAGAAAGATGGCCATGCTGTACTCGCAAATGAAAAAGCGGGCTGCAAAACAGCGCCTAGTACAACCCCCTCCTGTAAAACAAACAAACAGAAACCCAGAGGGAGCCCCCTGTCACACATTCATTTACCTTCCACAAACACAGTGATATGTGCTCAGAAGACCAATTTATAGTCTGCTGCAGAGCTGGGAATTTAAACCCAGGCAGGTGGCTTCTAGAGCTGTGTTTTCCACTACTATAGCCACTACCCACGTGCAGCTATTTAGATTTAAATGAACTGAAATTGAGTAAGTGCTGCACAGCCACACTGCAGCTCCTGGATTGGACAGTATAGACAGAACATTCCTGCTGTAGTGGGAGGCAGCCCCATCTCCTGGACACAAAAGGTCCTCAGGGTCACCTGGAGAGCTGGCGCTGCCTGGCTGGACCAGGGGCTCTCTGGAGTGTTTATGGACTTGCGAGAACCCCAGGGTCCCATTGAGGTCCCGGAGCCTGGTAAGCTCGGCTCTGGGTCATGGATCCCCAAATCTAGGGCTGGCACAGCTTCATTATTCCCCTGGTGTCCCCTAGGCAAGGTCTCCTCAGGGCCACCCAGCTCACCCTGCTCACAGTTGGTTGTGCTGTGCTCCTGCAGCCTGACCACAGGACACTTGCCCCATCCCACATCCCAGGGATGGGAGGACAGACTTCACTGCAGAGTTACTGACACAGGATTACCCATCCTGCCCTTCGGCTGCCCCACTCTCCTTTCCTTTCAGTGCCTACGCTGGCCCGTGGCCCCCCACTCACAGGGTCCGCAAGCCGTCCAGACCCCGGAACATGCCGCTCCGGATGGACTCCAACTGGTTGGCAGTCAGGTGCAGCTCACTCACGGAGGCCGCGCCCTCAAACGTGCCATCTTCGATCTCTGACACCTTGTTGTTGCTCAGATTGCTGGGAGAGGAGGTATGGGAAGGGTTTCAAATGGCCTGCACCTAGAAGCCCCTCCCCCTCCCTGCACCCAACACCCTCATGCCCAGGAGCCTTGTCCCCAACCCCAGGGAGAGCTCCCCACCCCAGGCCTCGCCGTCCCTCTCAGGCCAGCATCCTGAGGGACATCCTCATGCCAACAGGTAACTCACATTTTCTTCAGATGTGTAAGCTTTTTAAACATCCCAGTGGCCTCCAGGAGAGAAATTTCATTGTTGTTCAATCGTCTGTAAAAAAAAGAAGCAATGAAGAAAACATACACACCAATAAATGATAGACGTTAGAGTATATTTTGAATTGAGACGATTTTAGATGCAAGCAGAGGGGACTCCCAGAAGAATTTATGTGGCAAGGCCAATTGATTCTATTTCAAAGGAAGGCTGGGCCTGGGCCTAGGGGACAGGTGAATGAAAATACTATGAAAATTTATATATAAAAATGACCTATGTGCGCAGGTATCTATGTGTGTGCCTAAGTTCATATTCATAGATTAAAAATTAATAGCTTAAGGACGGTAAGTCTCAACTGAAACTCATGGTCTCGTGTTCCCCCAGAGAAGACAAAAGCATTATTGAGGAAAGCCGCCCCTTGTTCAGGCTGGTAACCCAGCCCAGGTACCAAAGACTTTGAGGGAGACCTGGCTGGTGTCTTCTGTGGTCCTCCAAACAGAGCTGGACCAGAGGAAAGCCTGGAGTCAAGCCCAGGAGGATTATAGGGTGCTGGGGGCAGGGAGGGCGCAGAGTGCCGGGGTCCTCACAGCTCGGCTGTGGACTGCGGGATGCGCTCAGGGATCTTGGAGAGCTTCAGGCTGGAGCACTCCACCATGCCAGCCTCACAGCGGCACTTGTGGGGACAGGCGACATCGCTGCTACACTCACTGTTCAGCTGATAATCCTCCGTGCCTGTGGCGAGAGTGAGAAGGTGACGAGGGCTGAGCACCAGACAGGCTCTGAGCAGCTGTGGCCAAACCAGGGTGACCCGAGCCCTCCAGCCTGCCCACCCACTGCCATCATCCCCCCACTTCCTACCTGGAATGAAGTACTGCTCTTTGGCTGGGGAGAAAAGCACACACATCAGGATGCAGGGGACTACTACAGGCGCTCCAGGAATGCAGTCAGGACCTAGGGGCCCCAAGCCCTCGTCCAAATCCCTGTGCAGAAGACCTGACCCCAGAGCACTTGCGTCCCCTGCCCAAACCAACACACAGCAGCTCCACACCCAATCCAACCTCTTGCCTGCAAAGGCATGGGAAGGGACTGTGCTAACCTCACACATGGGGACAGAGCGGGGTGACATCAGGCCCCTGGACCAGGATCCAGGCTCAGAGCTGCCCCACATTGTCCCCTACAAGAGGCCAAGTGCAGTGCAGTTGCAGAGGGCACTTTTGTGTCCCAAAGACTCAAGAAGGTTCCGACTTCACTGACGAAGGTCCCAGGCCTTCTGGGTGTCTTAAAGGCTTGAGAGCAGCTGCACATGTGCCAGAGGGCTGGCCTGTGAGTGTACGCTGGGTGCTCCCGCTGGCCCCACAGGAAGCCCCACCTCGCCTACACACCAGTTCAGACCCAAGTCTAGAGTGCGGGCTCTCCAGGGGGAGAGACAAAAGTGCCTGAGGGCACCCTTGTTGGAGCCCTCTAGGACACATCGCTGGGTCTCTGAGACAACCAAAGACAAACAGGTGGGCAGCTACCTGAGCACCGGAACTTCTTGCTTTTGATCTGCCCAATGCGCTTGTTGGCGAGGCGCCTGGGACTGGCACAGCGGGCCCCGCTTGTCTCTATGGGGTTCAAGCGCAGGAAGTCTGCCAGCCACTTGAGGTTACAGTCGCAGATGAAAGGGTTCTGGGCCAGATGCCTGTCAAAGAGTACAGATTGGCCATCAAAGACCAGGGCTGCACCCAGCACAGGCCGCCTCCTGGACAGGGCCTTGCAGTCTGCTGGGGCCCAGGTGGCTGCTCCTGGCCTGAAGCATGGCTGGTCACGGGAGAAATGGAGGGTGGGGTGACCCTCAGAGCGCAGTCACCTCTACAGAGAAGTCCTGCCACCTCGTCACAGCAGGAAGGGGCTCTGCAGCTGGAGCTCCCCACTATACCTGCCATGCTCCCCTCGAGCCCCACACTGCCCCTCCCAGCCCTCCTGTCTCCCTTTCTGCCTGGGATGCTTCACAAACACGAGAGGCAGGAGGGACCTAGAGACTGGACAGAGCTCCCTGGTCCTTCCCAGAACAGCAGCATCACAGCACCACACCAGACCAGCACCACACACAGCATCACAGTCTCCAGACCATTGCACGGCCCGGGCCCCGCTTCCTCCTCTCCTGCTGCAGTCCTCTCCCGTGGCTGTCACCCTGGAGGGGACAGGGCTGGGCGGCAAGGCCGGGTCTGCTGGCACCCTGGGACACACCTAGAGTCACCCCTCCCAAGCTAGGCCAGAGCTGCCTCTCCTTGATCCATCTACAGGCCATTTCTCCATGCAGAGAAATCTCAGAAAACGCTACCGAGTGACTGCTTTCTGGGGAATCACTTGGCCTCCTGTGCTGTGCTGCCTGTGTTAGCGGTGGGCAGATGTGAGGGCGGAGGGGAGCAGGTGACAGGCTGCCATGGCTTTCCTGTCCACAGCAGGCCCAGACCAGCCCCAACTGGACCGTGTCAGCCGCAAGCCTGCCCAACCAAGTCTGGACCACACCACCACACTGGGTGATTCACACCATAAAACTGTTAGAGATCATCACACAGAAAGGCAGAGGACAGCCACAGTCCTAGGCCCTTAAGCATATTCACTAAAGGCATAACCTGTGTTTTCTTCTGAGTCAGTCAGGGATTTAAAACTGCTCTTACAAAAAAAGAAAACAAAACAAAAAAACAGTGACTCTTCACTTGTGCCTACAGATACCCGATGGGTAACTAAAACTAAACGCTCAACATTTCTGCCTTCATTTGGTATCTGTTCTCTTGTATTGCCTTAAAACTGGGTCAGATCCTTGCCTGGCTCTGAGTAGAGGTGAGTTAATCATTTAGAGAGTGTCCAAAAACTGGCAAGATGAGGCTCACTAGTCCTAAATCTACCCGAGCTCTCATCCCCCTTCAAGGCTGGGCACACCAAGAGATTTGCAGGGATATTTGACAGCCAGCTTTTACAGTGTGCTCCCAGACTCCCTTGAACAAGCATCTAGAAGTCTCCAGTCACTGTCCTAAGCCCATAGTCACCCTGGATTCCAGCGCAGCCTTCACAGAACTAAGGCTGCTCCCCAGCACGGGGGAATAGTCACCTCATGGGAGCCAGACTGACCTTCAACCCACAGACTTCTCAGGAGCCTCCAACTGAGCACCGAGACAATGATCAGCCAAAGCCCAGCCCAGCTCGGCAACCCCATAAAACCTTGTCCTTTTCCTTTGTTAACATAAATTTATCCTGTGACCAGGAGCTCCAATGTGTAAACACTGGTCCACACAAAGATTATAAGTGAATATTGATAGTAGCATCATTCATAATGGCTCCAAAATAGAAACACTCCAAATGTCCATCAACTGGAATGGATACACAAAACACGGTCTATTGGATACATAGACAGTTATTTGGCAATAAAAAAGATCAAGGGGAGTTCAAAGGGCTGACACATGATACAATATGGATGAACCTCAAAAACATTGTGCTAATCAAAAGAACCAGTCACGGAAGATAGAATAATGTATGATTCCACTTCATAAAATGGCCAAAAAGACAACCTGCAGAACAGGAAGTACATTAGTGATTGCCTGGAGTGAGCGATGGAAACGGATCAATAGAAAACAGGCACAAAGGAAAAGAGTAATAGAAATGTCCTAAAATTGGATTGTGATAATCACTGAAACTCTGTGAACTTCCTAAAAGTCACTGACTCATATTTAATAACAGGTGAACTTTATGTATGGAAGTTATACTCAGTTGAGTCAGTTTGGTTTTTGTTTTCTTTTTGAGGCAGTGTCTTGCTGTGTTGGCTGACTTTGAACTCCTGGACTCGAGCAGTCCACCAGCCTCAGCCTCCTGAGTAGCACACCACAGTGCCCAGCTAATAAAGCCTTTTTTCCCCTGTTGTCAGGTTTGACTCGGGGCCTCACATGTGGTAGTGCTCCCTCACTGAGCTACATCATCAGCCCTTTTTTAAAATTTTTTACCTTGAGACAGGGTCTCACTAAATGCCCAGGGTGACCTTGAACCTTTGAACTTCCTGCCTCAGGCCCCCAGCATGCTGGGATTATAGGTATGTGTTACCACACCCAGCGAGCTAGTCTGTTTGTTTCTAAACGTTAACAAAAGTAAAACTGCAACAAAATCAACACTATGACCCAGAGCATTTGGTCATAAACTTTGGAGGTATGGACAAGTGAAGCAAGATTTGGTAAAATGAACTGTTCAGATTTGACACAACGAGACTCAGTCAATTTTAACCACTCCAAGGCCACAGGAAAGATATCCTGAGCACACTGTGGATTTGCATTTCTCTTATTCCTGTTCCAAATTGTACCTCAGCTGTATATTAACATGGGCTTGTGAAAGTCTAGCTTTGCGTTACAGGCTTAAATCATGAGGTCTATTCATACAGAAGCAGCCTGATTGAGGGAAAGCACTGACTTTTCACCAAGAAAATGGGTGAAGAGCCACCTGAGGTCAGAGCCTGGTTCTAGGAGCTATTCTACAGCCTTGGTGAGTCACATAACTTCTACCTCAGTTTCCTTACAAGTAAAATCAAGGATGACAGGCCCCACCCTCCATGCAGTCATTTCCAGTGTGGAGCACAGTAACACATCAGAGAAGAGTGGCTCCCAAGAGTCCTTCATCCCACTCCAATTCCCAAGGCCCTCTCCTATACATCCCCAACCCTTTCATCGCCTTTAGTGAGTTTCTCTCCGACTTTCTGCCAGCTGCTTAAAATAACCTACCTTGCCAACGTCTCTCCATAACCTCGAATTTCATGTACATGCTATAGTTTCCCCATGGGGCTCCATCTTCTCTCCCTGACTATGAGTAAATTAATTAGCAGCAGTCACCTTACAGGCAAATGTGTGGGCTTTAATGAGTTGGTCTCTGTGGCTGACATCTGATGGTGTGCTGATCCCTGGGGAGCAGGTGCTGCCCCTTTTATGCAATCTTTGAGAACCTATTCCCACACCCACTGCCTGCAGAGACAACAGTGACAACAAAGGCCATGGCGATATTAACAATGGACACCCATTACACAGGCATCAGTCAGCCCAGGCTCAGGACCAAAGGTGTTGAAGGAGAAGACCTCCTAAGTGCCTAAATTTAACCACACAGCAGGTAAGTTTCCCCAAGTGGAAGCATTCCAGCTAAAACATAAGGGTCTTTCTTAAAGACTAGCCAAAACAGCATTATCAAATGAAGGCACAGTAGAATTCTAACATCACCATTTCAGGATCCTAGCGAACTGATGGGCATCAAAATCAATGACTATTTCCATTATCAAAAAAAAAAAAGGCAACCAGAAATCACTTGCCTCCTGGTAGAAGTCTACATTCTACCTAGGATGTCCTCTTGCCACTCAATTAATCGTCAGTCAGTCAAACTAAACCTGACCAGCTCCTAGATGCAACTCTCTATCTGGCAGGACATAGAGAGGTCAGAGAAACATGTAACATTATCCCACTGGGATGCCAGCAGCCAAGTCCAGACTCTGGGAAACCTGACAAAACCAATGACACGGTGTCTTCAACCAATGATATGGTGTCTTCAACAAGAAATTTGCAAAGAAAAAAGGAGATGGAGAGGATGAAAAATGACTTCGGGGCATATCAACCAGTATCAGCCAATTGTATTGCAATGATCTTATTTAAATCCTGATTTCATTTGCAGGTCAGGCCACTGCCCGGCGCGGATCTGTGCTGGCTCCGCCCCCTCCCGGGGAAGACAGCTCCGGACTCCATCGTGGGCAGGAAGCTTGAGCTTGCAGGTCAGGCTGCTTCCAGTAGGGATTTGCGCTGGCTTGGCCCACGCACCGGCAGGGTGAACGTCAAATAGGATGGGAAACACCTTGCACTGAAAGCATTGTTACCTCTCTCCCTCAGTGTCTTCTTTTTTTTTTTTTTTTCCTTTTCCCATTTCTCTTCTGATATAAGCCATCACTATCTGGTAAAGCCAACAATACCCACACCACTAAGGAAAATTTTAGAGACATAAACTATAAGGAGACGTGGGTGGGCTACCAA
>PVJO010009324.1:0-70096 GCA_004026905.1 Hystrix cristata
ACCACTCCCTCAGTCTTTATTCTCAAAAAAGTCTGCGAGCTGGTGGGGAACACTGTATCTAGCGCCTCAAAGGTGTAAGACAGAGAAGCATACCACATCTGAGAACCTATGCTGAGAACACTCCAGTCAACGTCTTTGCTGAGTTAAGCACTCTCTCCAGTCCTGTAGAGCACATGGACAGACATCCACAACATATGGACAGGCATCTTAAGAGAAAGAGGCTACCAAGACCACAAGTCCATTATTAGCATATAGCAGTTATCTAGATTTGTATCCAGATGTGTCAGTGCCAAACATATTTATTCTACCTTAAGATAATCTAAATGTTATGGAATCCAATGAAATATAAATGCAATAAGAGTTGCTTCTACAAAAAATCAACTTGAATACTTTGAAAAGACTCAATAAAGATTAATCACCAAGCCAATGTTTTGGAAAAAGATGTGGGTGAGATGACTAAGTAACTGGGGAAACAATCATAAAAGTCTAGAAGGATTCTGTACCCAAGTTGCTTCATGAAAGTTTTCAAGTTATTACTCCATGTTAAAGAAAACAGAACTGGAAATTGTAGATTGTGCATCATGGCTGTGGTTTAAGAAAGAAAGACTACAGTCAGTGAACCATACCCAAAGAAAAGCTTTGGCCTCACATCAAAAGACTGGCAAAGGCACAGACATGTATGTGCTCTACATTAAAATAAAATGTTTATGGTATGTATCATTTTTTCCCACTTTAACCAATTTTTCAAAGAACTAATCAACTACTGGTTCCAATTATACCTGATAAGAGGTCTTCCACTGCATCACAAGACCCAAGTTATTTTATATTTCTTTACATTTTAATATCATGAGGAAGATATTTATTGAGCATGGCCATGCTCGTGCTCTGGAATGAGTGACAGTTGGTGACTCTATCTATAATGAGACAAGCCAGGCCTTCATACACAAAAGGGCTGAAGAATATCTACAATATATCTGGCTGTAAGGACAGTCTCTGTATCCAGCAGTCAGGTGCTCTTTGCTGTGTCTGACACTGACTTTGTCTCTCAGATGACTTTAACCAAGTTGGGATGTATGCTTTCCATCTTTAGAATTCTCATTTTCATATCTCACTCTACTCTTGATCACATAATTGCCTCTTTATCAATTGATTTCCAACTTGCTATGAAAAATACTATGTTTTACTTCAAAGTGCTCCTTAGTTAACTATTTCTACTTGGCAAATATTAACCTATTCTGTAGATTTTCATATTCATGGGCTACTAAAGACTGTACTGGTTATCTACCAGGACATGAAAATTGGGGAGCAATACATTAAAATTAGCATATTGTTAAAATGTACTGAATTCTTAAACTCAGTGGTTACCAAAACAATCTAGCTGTTTCTACAAAACATGAAGCTCTTCACTCTGTGTGTGAGTGAGAGTGTGTGTGTGTGTGTGTGTGTGTGTATGTGTGTGTGTGTGTGCAGTCTTAAATGGTTGGAATTCTAGTAATTTTAAGAAAAAAATGCATTTTCCCAGAGTTTCATCAGTGGGGTCTTAGGTTGACTATAACTTTAGTTGTCTCTGCTCTTGTTTTAATTAATAGACTTATAAAATTGCTATTAGGTTTTATTTCTGTTGATTGTTTGGTTCTTGAGAAACTCAACTGTATTATTACCATCATGATAATTATTATGAAGTTTTTACTGATGGTACACAAAGTTTTTGAGAACCACTGCTCTACTTGTTAATCAGAATGACTAGGTAGAACACTACAGTCCTCTGTTTCACTGACTTAAAAAATTCTATATTTTTCATATTCACCTTAGCAGCTGCCATCTCTCTCACCTGATCAGTGATCTTTGTGCTGAGGATGACTTAAATATGTAAGTGAAATCTCCTCTGGCTCAAAAATCACTTCCTACTCAGAGCCTAAATTGAAAAAGACCCCCATTTACAGTTCTATGATATTTCCTGGGTCTAAACCTTGTCCCAGGACACATCACATTTTATCATGCTGTGCTCATTATTACAGGATCTACGTGTACATAAACAAATATTGTACTGTGCCGTTAAACATTAGGATTGGGATTCATTTCACTATTCTCTTGCTAGAGACAGATTTTCTTAGACAATACAATCCAACAGTCTTTGTGACTTTGGCATCCAGACCATCTCCACCCAAATGCCAGATCTGATCATCTCACCTTTCTGCTAAAAAGTTTAAAGCAGATAAAGTAAGTAACCTGCCTTATATCTGGCTGCTGCAAACAGGTTAAAATTTATTTTCATTCTAGTATGCATACTTTCTTTGGTGTGATTCCAACCAAGTTTTCACACATACATACACACACACACACACACACACACACACACACACACGTCCTTTTATTATGACAAATTAAACTTTTTCTAGAACCTGATTGTAAGATGGCCTGTCTCACTTATGATGATCCAGATACTTGACAGCCCATTCCCCTGCTTTGTGTGGATTCATATCCTACCAAATCTTCAAAGTTATCCCAAAAGCCATCTTTTCTACAAAACTTTCCCAAATTATCCTAAGCATAAAGTGGTCTCTCCCTTCTCAAATCCTAATGATGCATTCCCCGACTTCTCTCTTAAAGTCTGTATGTTCAGCCTTGCATTTTAGTTCATCACATCTTCCCTTCAGACTGCAAGTTTCTCGATGGTGAGGTTTTCTCCTTCCTATCTTCCCACCATCATACCCTCCGCTGGGCCTTGAAATAAATAGTAACTGGTCTATAAATGAGTCAATAAATGAACGTGTGAGTTAGCAAGATGGAGCTGACATACCAGCCCATCACCAAATGACTCTCCATAACCGAAGCTCAGCCTTCGTTGCACAGCTAATAGAGAATGCAACACACACACACACACACACACACACACACACACACACACACACACACACAAAACACACACACACACAGAATGCACCAAGGAATTCTGCTCAGCCAAGCTTGCTGAAGAGGAAAGACTTAGTAGACCTAGTATCTGAGCTGACCAGGAAAGAAAGATTTAGGATTTTACCCACTCTTGGCCCTCAACTTTGCGAGGTTGATCATATAATTTGTATCCCAAACTTTGGTAGTGAAATGTGGATTTCTTAAAGAGTACTGTAAAACAGTAGGTGTGACCCAGGACTGGCCCAGACAAATAGGGATGACTGATCACCTTACTCTTGGGTAGCTTTCATTTGTAAAACTGAGATAGTAATGCTAACTTCAGTAGTTTTCCATAAAATGAAAAGTGACTATGAAACGGAAGCACCCAGTACAATGTTTGGTACTATAATAGTACCTATTCCAAAAACACAGCTTCCCTTCCTCCCACCAATTCTTAACAAAAGCATCTATTTTATATATCACTTTTCATATTCACCGGCTTACGTGGATCCATTCAATGAACCTTGATAACCAAAGGAGAAATTACCACCTCTTTTACTGAGAGGCACACTGACACTCAGAGAAGTCAAAAGAGGCTGTTGGCACCCCAGGTAACACACAATAGAGCTGGTTTAAACCCAGGCACAGTTGCCCCCAGACAGAAACACTCTCTAATGCAACACATAGGCTTATAAGCTTCCACAGGGAGGACTCTAAGGGTAACCAGGGAACCAGTTCTTCTCAGTCCCAGAGGAAACAACAATCATGGGCTAGACACAACACCTTCCTCAACCTTGTCCTTTCCAAGAGAACTTCCTGGCTCTGTCATGATCCATTTTCACACTCCATCTCCAAGGCGGCTGCTCTTCATCACAGAGTGGGAAAAGAACTGGAATTCACCATTGTGACTTAGAGCAATTAGGAGCCCAAGATGGATCAGGGAATGGGAACGATCTGACAGGAAGTAGTTTTCTGGTAGGCTTAGTAAGTATGCATACACATCCGTGATGTGCACATCCATAAGCATCCTGGCTGAAGATCAACACCAGTTTCTGTTCCCAAACAGGACAAAACAATTTGCAAAGCCGGGCATTAGCCTTTCTGTTCATGCTTCAGTTCCAAAAGACAGTGCTAATTTGTTTAACCATATATTATTCCTTTACCTTTTATGTTCTTATGTGAAAATATTTTCGCATCTTGACGCCTTTATAAGGCCTGCAAAACTCCCAACCCACTTTATAAGTGAGTATTTCCTACTTCATAGAGAATATGAAAGGATTTCAGCACTACGGCCCCTCCTCTCATCTTCAGTGTGTCAGCACCCATGTATTTTTATCTCTTTCCCTCGATATTCTTCCTCACTTCTAGGACTAGCTTGTCACCCTGTGGCTGCACTTCCCTTCCTTCTTCTTCCAAGTCCTTGCTCCATGACCATGTCCTCTCACACCTGCCATCAGTTCCATCCACACAGGCTTCTTCAGCTTGCAAATAAGCTCAAGTCTTGGAAATCCTTTAAAAACAAAGCAGTAGGGCTGGGGATTTAGCTCAGTGATTAGAGTGCTTGCCTTGCAAGCACAAGGCCCTGAGTTCGATCCCCGGCACCACAAAAAAAAAAAAAAAAAAAGCAGTAACTCTCTTATTTTCATCTTTCAGATCCAACCTTATCTCTTCGGTTTTCCTTCACCAGATATATAGAAAGTATAATTTGTCTCTACTACCTCAATTCCCTTTGACCCTTAACTCATCACAAAATGACCACCATAAAGCTTCCATTTAAACATCACCATTGAGATCACCAGTAGGTTATAAGAGAAACCAATACCTTCCTTGTGATGAGTAAACTTGTCAGACACCACTCTTATTTCACTTCTTCTCCCAGCATCAGAGCCTGATACTCCTTCTCCTCAACCACTTTCTTCTCCTCACCCACTATCTTCTCCTCACCCACTACTGCAAACCTATCACTAAGTTGGCAACCTATCACTAAATCTTGTGCAGAAAGAGCTGTAGATGAAGGATGAAGACTCAGGGTCTCAGGCTTGGTTTTTCTGCCAATTTGTTTTATGACTCTAAAGAAAAAAACCACTGTCATGTCTAAATCTCAGGATCTTTGTATGTATGACTGAGGATCAACCTAACAGTAGCTGAATTTGACCCTCCCCCAACCTTGGGTACAGTCTACCTAGGTCGCTTGCCTTCCAGGCCCTACTTGTCTTATCAAGTGCTCCAAGATTAACTTTGAAGCCTTGAGTCTCATTTTCCTCTGGACGATGTCCATTCCACCTTCTCTTACAATTTGTTTCATCATTGATAGGAAAGCTAAATCCATCCATCCTGCTCCCCACAGCCCTGCTTCTGAATATCCCAACTGGCAGAGAACTGAGGTTTCCATTTCATCAAAGCCTATTTTCATTAACGATTCAATTATCATTGCATTACTGAGCCTGTGTTCTGCTATGGATGAGCAAAACTGTAGCGCTGTGTGCTTTCCCACAGCAGAGACAAAAATGCAAAGGAAATGGTATCTTCTGACACCCAGGGATAGCAAAGAAACTAAACAATATTAGAAAGGACATTAAGTACAACTGGCTCCAAGCAGTGGCTCAGGCAAAGTCAAGACTCTGGTCACTCCTCTCCTAATTTAGCTGGAAACAGAGATGGACACAAGGGACCAGTTCCATTTAGATCTGCTCGCATGCACATGGTAGATGCTAGGCTTGATGCCAGGCACCGTGATCCAAGGAACATAAAGATGAAAAGACACACTTTTTGCTATTAAAGCCAGTGTAGCCAAGGAGAAAATAATTCATCTTTTCTCCTGGACAATGGTAACAAGCATTAGTGTGTTGGAGCAAAACAAGGGTTTTGGTCTCAAGCACACCCAATTTTGATTCTGACAACTCCATTCATTAGTTACGGGATCTCAAAAAAGTTTTTTAAACCCCTCTAAACCTCACTTTTGCCACTAGTAAAACTGAGATATACCTCATGGGATTGCTGAAAAGTATAAACTTAACTTTTTTTTTTTTAAATCAAGCACACTGCTTGGCTCACTGTAAGTGCTATAAAAATGATAACTAATAGTACTAGAGGGAAAGTACACAGGGCTCTGTCATGTGCTAAATGCATGAAAAGAAAAAAATCCCTTTACCTCTCAGAATCTTCATGTTTAAAAAAAACAGAGTTAATAGGATCCAGCTGACAAGATTGTGTGCAAAGAAAATTATCAATAAGCTATAAATGTTCAGGCCTACAAAATGCTATTAATGACAAAAGGAGTAAAAAAAGGAAATTCCAATCTCACAGAACCATGGGTCAAGTTTTCTTCTAATGGAATTTTATTTTCATTTTTAAACAACCATTTGTGCCAGTCACCATCCTAAGCTCTTCATAATAGTACTCTCAGGTCTTCTTAACAACACTTCAAGGGTAGGTACTTTATTATCATCATTTTAAGAAAGGGAAATAGGGTTAAGGAAGCTAAATAACTCATTCAAGCTTACGCAGATAGAGGATACCCCACACATTATGCATCACTAATCACTGAATCTTCACTAAACCCTAAAGCAATGTGTTTAAATTTTGGGCTCCTATGCAAACTTCCCAAGGACCATCGCTATACGGCCCTGCCATCTTACTTGACTGAGATACTCTTCAAGAAATCCCCAACACCTTTCCTGCATCAGGGTTGAGATCTACTTTGGCCCTTTTTAATATTCTGAGGACTGTCTTCCTTGCTCCCCACCATGTAGGAAACTGGCACAACCAGCCCACATTCTCTATGCTTACTCCAATCCTGGAGGAGAGGAAGACCTGTTCCCAGGTGCATTGGTCTTACCTGATACTTCCTTCTGAGGCAGGTAGGAAACGAGTCCTCTTTTGCAGCTAAGGAAACCAAGTAACTAGAGTAATCAGGAAAGTGGACCAATGAGGTATGGCAAGAAAGTCCAGTTTAGATTCCCCAACAGGTCAGGATCAAATCCTGCCTGCACATTGGCTGAGTGTGAGAACTTACAGAAGTAAATGGTGCAGATTGCTTCCACGAACCAGTATCCTTGCTCACAAAATGTGAAGAATGTCACTGTCCTCGCAGGGCTGCTATCTAAGCTGAGAGAAGATCATGAATAGAAAAACCCTAGTGCCATGTCCAGGGCATAGTAAGCCCCCACAAAAATACCAATTCCCTTCTCATTCTTTTTCCTGAATTATGGTATTTGAAGAATATTTTAAGAGGTATTAAACCCTTTTAGTGTAGGACAATGAAGCTCAGGGAAGAACAGAAAGATGATGAGCAGAGGAGAAGAGACACTCAAACATTGTTCTTCATGGTCCTCAAAAGACAGAGCCAAAACAGGATGGATGCAAGTGCTGGGCCAGAAGCTGGTGGGAAAGATTAGAATAATATAAAAGTTTGGTTCATCATAGCAGAGAACTTTCTAGTATTTGACTACTCTGAAAGTTTTGTGAGGAAATTATTTTTACCTATAAGTTTTGAGCTTATGAATAATTTTATTAGGATTGAGCAAAAGAAAACTTGATCATTTCAAAAGTGCAATTTAAAATTCTGCAAGCACAGCAGGCAGTAACAATTACAGATGTTCTCTTTTCCAAGCTTTCAGTAAAGATTATTCTAACTAAAGGGCATGGCTTTGCCTTCCAATCCTGAGATCCCCAGAATCTAGAGTCTACTCCTGTTAATCCCTCAGATCAGCTCATCATTTGGTGTTTATTCAATGAGTGAAGAAATAAGACAAGTGCCCAGTTAAAGCACTGTTTTTCCTAGCATCCTTAGAGGTGGACGACCAATGAAATTTAAGTATTATATGGTCTCCAGGAAAGTCTCCTTAAAACTGGAGAAGGGATCCCTCTGTTTCCCTTACTTGCTGCTGTCTTGAATGTAGCAGGTAGACCTCCAGCCACCACTTTAGAGAGTGAATACAAGGCTCATCTCCTAAGAATGGAAATGTCGTAAACCAGAAGTTTCACTCCCAATTGACTTTAAGGAGCTGCCATAGCAACACTGGACAACCTACTCCCAGACTTCATTTATGGAAGAAAACCCTTGTATTCTTAAGCTACTTGAGTAAGGCCACTGCTAATCCCAAAGGATTCTGCTCCTAGGATCTATTCTGGTTTTTCTAGTGTAACAACTAAATCCCTAGTGACTCACAATGCTGCCCCCAACACATAAGTCAGGACAAACAGACAACTTTTCTCTGAATAATTAGTAGCTGGAGACATTAGTCACAAAGCCAATGCTCTCTGCAAAGTCTGCTGTTTGATTTTTATGACTTTTTAAACTATTTTCCTCTAATAAGACCAACCCACTAACCTGCCTCCGACCTCTCTTTCAGGGCTTCTCTACCACCTTGATGGGATGGCTCCACGTCAGGTCTGCCATTTTGCCTGGTGTGTCTCTCCTCAGGCCCCTCTGTTACATACTCACCCATCCCCTGCTTCCAGTTGGAAAACCTCACAAATACCAGTTCACACTTGCTTCTGATTCTAGGGCTCAAAAACGCCACAGTTCTTGGATCCAGAATCATCATGACGATGACTCAACCCAAACTCGACAGTGAATTCCTACCTCCACAGGACCAAACTTGATGGGAATTTGGGGCATCGGCCCGACACACCAACTCCAGGAACGTGACTTTTTACTTAAGCCTCAGCACAGAAGACACCAAGATACAATCACTTTGTTAAGTTCCCAGCAATTTACGGGGAGATGTAACAGTGATGTTTCAGAAAATGCCTGCCTACATCCTGGTACTTTGTTTAGCTTTTAAATTGAAGTGGCAAAAGGCATTTCATGTACCAACATCTTCCATGCCTGGGAATCCCCATGTGATTTGTGGGAGTGACTTCTCACTTGAGCAGAAAACCATATAAGGTCCTCTTTTTTTCCTGGAAGGCAGAACTGTCCCACTCAGAGATTCTCTGGAGGACAATTTTTGTGCTGGTTACCACAATCCCTCCAGATGTGTGTGTCTGCGGGCCCTCCCTCAACACTGTGCCTGTCTTTCTATCTCCATAACTCCACAATTCCAGACCATTTGAGCCCTCCGCAGAGGAACTCAGTCGTTCCCATCTCCCCTTGGTGTGTACGTAGGAGGAGTTCCATGTACTTCTTTGAGTAATTCAAATTCTTTACTCAAAAAAAAAAAAAATGAAAATATTAACCTATTATAAGACACATATCCATATAATCATATATAAATGAATATAAAATTAATCTAAGGTACTAGGAAATCTCTGATGTAAAAGCTTCCAAAAATTTCATCCTATTTTAGGCAAAAACAATACACATATATACATACACACAAACACATTTGTGGTCTTCATTCAGTCTTTTTATTTTTTTTACACATTCCTTTTTGCCTCATTTGTGCTTCCTTAATTCTTATCACTAACCAAGTGGTGGGCAGTCACGAGCTAAGCCACCATGAACAAGCACAGGCTCTCCTGGGAAGGGCAGCTTAGGTTCAGGGCACCCAATACTGTAAATACTCAGTTCAAAATCTCTCTTCACAAACAAATAAAGGAGACTTTTACTACTGAAGGACTTTTAACCAAAGGAGAACTCAAGTGAAAGGAATCTGTCCTGTAAAATGAATTGTGTACAGTTTACTATGTCCATAAGCATACACGCCACAAAATAATTCACATGTGCCTCTGGTATTAACTACAATCCCTCCTCACTAGAAAGCCGACAAGCCCCTTAGCCCTGGCTTTGATTCTCTACTTCTGTCAAGTCGGGTGCCTTCTCTCCTCCACTGTCCCTCCTCTCTGCCCCATGCTGGTGAATTTCCAGAGAGCTCACCTTTCACAGCAGAGTCCACTGGAGTCTGGCAGAAAACCCCCTCTCTTCTCTGCAATTGTTTACAGTTTGGACTTTTTAAAAAAATAACTCAGTAATGTAGCTACGGCATTTTCTGTGTTACTCTACGTGACCCCCTCCCTGCCCACAGTTTAGAAATTTCTCCAAGTAGTAAACCCGGACATTTATAAGGCTCAGCTCATTTGTTTCTCAGCTCTTAGAAATGAAAGACACTTCATTGTCTGATGTCAGTGTCATAAAATTGCTTTTTGTCTTGTTTTTTGGATTATATTAGGCAGAAGGATAAATGTAGTCCCTTTAAATCGCCTTGGTTAAAAAGAGAAGCCTGTGTCTACTTTTAAAAACAAATCTCAAATAAGACAATATTTCAGGTAGGCAAATAGAAGGACATTAGATAGTGCTATGGTTTGGATGAAAAATGACCCCAACAAGCCCTCTGTGTTCAGAGGTAGCTTTTGGAAGGTGACTTGGTCATGGGCACTGTATTCATTAGTGGACTAGTCCACTGTCAAGCTCCTTAGTTGAGTGTGCTGTTAGGAGAAGGGGCCCGGCTGGAGGAGCTGGGTCACTGGGGACCTGACCCAGAAGAAGAGTATATTCCAGTCCCCAGTCTCTCTCTCTTTCTCTGTCTCTCTCACCCCCTCTCTGTGGTGTGTGTGTGTCTGTCTGTCTGTCTCTCTTCCTATATATCCACAAGGAGGTGAACGGCTTTCATCTGCCACGCCTTTCTGCTTTGAAGCCATCCGGCCATTGACTGAAGCTTCTGAAACCGAACATCAAAATAAACTTTGCTTCCTTTAACTTGCAGATTTTTGTCCCAACAACAGGAAAGCTGATTGATACAGGTAGATCTCAGATCAGATAAACTCACCAAGCTGTCTTTGAAATATACTTAGTAATGAATTGAGGAAATGATTGCTAAGCCATTTACTTCTTGGATGCAAACTTCATCTTTAAATACAAAAAGGCATCTGCTATTTAACAAAATAAACCATCCGTAAGTCTGTTCTCTTCCAGTAAAAGGCTGATAATCATTTTTCCAACCTAAGAAAGTCATGCACACCTCCACCAAGGCCAGCACGCAGTAGCAACCACTGTATATGATTGTCTCGCCTGTTCTTCATCTTCTTTCTTCCTACAGCTGCTTTCAAAGCTTCTCCTGTATTCTTTCTTGGCTGAGAATAACAACTCCTATGACTGCTTGTAAGGCTGAGTTTTGTACTTCTTGGTTTTTGTTTGTGCTTTTTTTTTTTCCAGTTTTCACTTGGAAAACATTTTTGTTGTCTTTCTTTTGCTCATGTTCTGGTGCTTTCTGAGTAGCAAAATGTGTAAATTGCATCAATATGAAATATCTAATTTTACCAGCAAAGGGATATGGCATCCATTCTATGGGTCCTGTAGTCTTGGCTACCCCTTTTCCATGTCTTGCTTCTTTAGGAGACCTTGTACTGTTTTCCTCTCTAGCAAATAGCCCTCAGCCACCGCTGATTAATTTCTGAGCTCCTTGGTTAACAGTGTGCCTCGGGAAACTGGCAAGTCTCCAAGGTGTCAGATAGGCCCCAAGAGACCAGAGCAGGGCAGACAGGATGCCACAGCTAAACCAAAAAGTAGGTAGAGGTTCCTAGTGCAGTCTTTGCTACTCTAACTTGAGTCGCTCAAAGTTCAACATATAAAGTAGCCCATGGACCTAATTATTTCTTTTCCTGTTTGCTGCTAATCTGACCCTTGCAAATGCAAGAGACACAGAATATGTGTTTTACTTCCACCAAATCCTAGACTCACAGCTCTTCAAAATGCCTTCACTCTATAGGTGAGAGGTGTTACATTACTTCCCAGCTTTTGCAGGAAAGAGATTCAATAGGGTGGCCAATTGTCTTACTTTCCTTAGGACTGAAGGGATTCCCAGGATTTAGGTTTTGGTTTTAAAATTAGACAGTCCTGTGTAAACTATGGTAAGTTGTTCACCCTAGAGATTTGTTGACTGCCATATTGCTTGTAGCTCATGCCAACAATTTTCCCCAGCTATAGAAGATGATGAATGAAGAAAATTAATCAGTCATATTCAAAAGCAAATATTCCCATCCCTGATTAAGTATTGATAATTTGAATGCTTATTGATAATAAACCAGTTTGGCAAATATTTTAAATATTTTTAAAGATTGTTACCTGTTTTTCAAAATATCTCAGTTTAAAAAATATTTTCCAGCTTTATTTAATACTACTTCATTTCCAAGCATTACTGTTTCTCTTTCTGTAATTTTAAGAGAGAAATTTTGTAGCCATTTTATTGGCCAATGTGATGGAAGGTGTGAAAAATTGTCTGAATTACAAACCTTTTGTTTTATATCAAATATAGTATAAATTTATTTGTAGGAAAGTACTCGACATGTACTTTTCTATGTTAGAAAAATGGTAACATATAAATATATATATATGTACATATTACATCCAGGTATAGACCCACTAATCATTACCTCTACATTTAAATACCAAAGTAAATAAATCAAATGTTGGCAATGTTTATTTCTGAAAAGTAGGCAGTAAGATTATGTTCTTTTTCCTCACTTACACTTCTAATCTTTATGTAGTAAATACGAATAAAAACAAAGGACAATTTAAAAAGAAAAGAACCCGAAATTTGGATTTAGCAAATTTGGGAATTCAACTTTCCCTCTTAAAATTTAATTTTTTTCTCATTTATTATGCTTGCCCTTTTAATTGACTATTATTTTATTTTTATGGACAATATAAAAAATTAATTTATTTTAACTAATCACCTATTTTTTCCACTTAGGTTATTACAACTAATCCTGCATTACCAGTTGCTTAAGTTTTCCAATGAATCACCTATTCCAAAATGTATAGATCATTTCAGCTTTTCCTTGTCACACACAGGGAAGCATAGGAAATACAAAATGACCCTGATTTGGCACCAATATTAGATCTGAAGAAATAGTGATTGAAATTCTTCATTTTTACCAAACCACCATTGTGCTGACCAACGTTCCTTCACCAAATCGCTTTGGCTAAAATGATTTCAGTCATATCACCTGGAATTCTGATGTAGGAGTCTTACACTCATTTTGTAGAGAAAAAGAAAGACCAGGGTAAAAGAGCTGGATGAAGTCATTTATAGAGAAACAATTGCTACTTTAAATTTATGAGCACATTCTGAATTTATTGGGAGCTTTCTGGAGGGCCTGAGGGATGACGACCACCATAGGAAAGTCTCTACAACCTCATCACTCCCCTCTCTCTTCCCCTCTTCTTTTCCAGATTAAATGCCCACCATTATAGCCCTTAACATTCTACAAACTTAGAACATTTACTCCTCATTTTTATGTTAAAGCTTATATATCCCACACGTTCTTGGTACAGTAGTGCCTGCTTATCACTTATGAAGCTTTCAGCTGCCATTACCCTGACTGATATGCTTAAATGACACAAAACTTAGGTATTTTACTTAACCCTGCAGAGCTGTTAACTCCTAATGATATGTAAGAAGAGTTTCTTTGTATCTCTCAAATCAGTTGCAGCCTCCAAGGGATTAAGAAAACCCACAGGTCTTGTGCTTCTCAGTTCCTCAATTCTGTAAAATGGCAACGCTCAAGAGCCCAGATTCCAAATGGCAGCATGGTGCACACCCAGAATTCCAGTTACTTGGCGGGCTGGGGCAGGAGAATCTCAAGTTTCAGGCCAGCTTAGGCAATTTAGCAAGACCCTGTCTCAAAATTTAAAAAAAAAAAAAAAATTTAAGGCCTGAGGACGTGCACACACTTCCTTTTCGTGCCCCAACTAAGAAAGGGAGAAAGTTGCTCTCTTGGCCATGGAATAGAAAGCTTCCATTTAGTCTGATTTGACCAATTTAGGATACTTATTCTGCCCAGAACCAAAAATATTTGGGAGGAAGATGCCCTGTGCAGACGGGCTTAGACTCAGAGTAACTTAAGTTTTACTGTCAGTGCTCTGAAGATGTGTTTGATTAATCAGTGTTCTCATAGGAAAGAGGAGAAGGAAAGGCATGCTGCGTGGAAAACTAGCCAAGCTGCATTCTGTCGTATGACTCCCCATCCCACATTGATTAAGTTACCCAGTGAGCTCTGCAGCCCCACCTCTCTGGGTTTTGTAGCTGAATTATGGGATGGTGGTGAAGAATTACAAATTTCAAGGTCACGGTTCACCCCCTGGTTCTGACACTGTCTTCCTTTGTTAAAAAGCTTTATGAGCTTCGGTTCATTATTTAAGCTCTTTGTGTTTATCCCACCACTGTAAAATGGGGTAGTCATAAGTCCTACTTTATGGAGATGACTCACTGATTCCATAAGGGGGTCCATGAAGTAGCTGACATACAATGATGGCTAAACCAACTCTTTGCCCAGCCAAATCACACAAGTCAGCATTCCCAAAGAATGCTGCGCAATCACCAGCCAACATAATTTTGCTCCAACCTCCTGATGCTCTGTTATATCCCTATCTGCCAGGCTCAAGCCTAATGCAAGCTTACACTGATAGCCCTCTGCCTGGGATGTGCTTCCCCCAAATCTTTGCAATGTTGAGTCCTTCTCATTTCTGAGCCCTCGGATCAGATGACACCTTCTCAGAGAGATTTTCCTGGCCAATAAGAATAAAATACTCTGAGTGTTTCACTGCCATATCACACTGTTTAATATTTTCTTTCCTCAGAACTTGTCACTATCTGCATTTGTTATTTATTTATTTATTGACTATCTGCCTCCACCTATTAAAATATATAAACTTTAAAGACATAGACCTTGTCTAGTCAGTGCTATATAGATCCTGAGCACTTAGAATAGAGCCTGGAAAATAGTAGGCACTCAATAAATATTTGTGGCATGAATGAATGGATGAAAAGACAGTGAACTTTTTGTAACACTCATACAAAGGCAGACTGAGCTTTATCATGTTTCTCACAAGCATGATACAAGTCATCACATTATGATCCTGACAAGCAGACCCAGAGGTCTCTATTCTGATGTCATGAAGTCACAACTCCAATATGGCACAGAGGGCAAGAGGTCCAGGTTTCTTCCCTCCCCCCAGGAAACAGGTAGGAAGCCAGGCAGACAACTGGGTTCACTCTTATCTGCAAGCCATTCAAGCCTTCCCCTATAGTCTTGGTGGTTTGTTTAATTACCCTGATGACTAGGAAGGTTCTTCTGTCTCCATTTTAAGCCCCATTGCCTGATGTTTTCATGTTTCTGGAAATGAGCAATTTACTTCATAATAATCCCTTATGGATGCAAAGCAAGTAATGAACTCAGCCTCAGCCTTCGCTTTTCAACACGAGTGACTCCAGCTTCCTCAACTGCCCCTCCACGGGCACACTGTCAGACTCCTGGTGCTTTTCTATGGAGCTTCCCCAGACTGTCTTCATTCTTTATAAAATTAAGACATTCAAACAGAGAGTAGTGATAAGTAAGATTGATAACATTTCTTATTGATAATTAAAGTGTCTGCAGACTCGGTGCTGTGATGACAAAACATGGAAATACATCTATGAGGGTTCAAATCCCTCCCCCACCATGGCCACTTAGGAGCCAAGCACCCTGGATGAGCTGTTTTATCTTTTCAATCCTCACTTTGAGCCTCCTGAAATGGCAGTTCTTTATTCCTCAAGGTTTTTGTGACAATCACATGAGAAGATAACGCATGAAAGTATGTGAAATGCAAAATGCTTTCCAAGCATAAATGATTATTTAAAAAGAATGTTTTTCCTATCTCTTTTAAAAGCCAGTGAATGAGAGATGCAAATCAAAACAACTCTAAGATCCCATCTCACTCCAGAAAGAACAGCTATTATCAAGAAATTGACCAACAACAAGTGCTGGAGGGGCTGTGGGGAAAAAGGTACCCTCCTCCACTGTTGGTGGGAATGTAGACTGGTCCAACCACTGTGGAACGGAGACTCCTCAGAAAACTACAGCTACAGGTTCCATTTGACCCAGCTATTCCTCTGCTTGGTATCTTCCCAGAAGAATTGAAAACATCACACCACACCAATATATGCACAACCATGTTTATAGCAACACAATTTGTAATAGCTGAGTCTTGGAAACAACCCAAATGCCCAACAACTAAGGAATGGCTAAAGAAGATGTGATTTTTCTACACAATGGAGTACTGCTCTACCATAAAAAAGGATAAACTAGAGACATTTGTAGATAAATGGATATACTTTAAGAACATACTGTTAAGTGAAATAAATTAGACACTCGTGAGTATGCATTGAATTGTTTCTCTGATATGAGAAACCATAAGTGTAAATAAGGACATACAGGTATAATAGACATTATATAAAAGGAAGATAATATTCAAAAGAGAGGAGAATTATAAAGGGAGAAGGGGGAAAAGAAAGAAGGGAAAAAGGAAAAAAGGGGAAAGGGAAAAAATGGAAAAATGTAAATAAAACTGCTGTAAATAGGGAAGAGTAGGGGAACAGAAGGGGGGTGGGGAAGAGGTGGGGGAACCAAGATACATCATGTACAGGTACACCATGATGAATGTGATCATTATGTATACAATGTACTAATACATGGTCTTGGTAAAAAAAAAATTAAATAATAATAATAAAAGCCAGTGAATACAGAGATGTTGTTTAATTGACTCTATTTTGTACAAAGAAAAATTACCAGCTCTATGAAAAACCACTGACCCCATCCCCATGAGCTCTTTCAAGGTTCTACCTACGACAAAAGCAGTGCCTTGCTCACACTTCCCTTCAGCTTGCTCAGATGGCCCATCTGATTTCCTGGGAAGAGTCTTCTCACATAACAAGAGGAATCAGAATAAATATTATTAGTAGAAAACAATATAGTTTTTTAATATGAAAAAAGTTTGTTCTTCATGGTAAATGGGGCCATGAAGATGCATCAACTGAAGGCTGTAGAATTGACCTGAGGCGCCTGCTACTGCTCTAAAATCCACCAATTCTTTGTGCTTAGAACACGCTTTCTATAGGAGCTTGACTTGCCCATTCCTGAAAGATGCAAGATGAAAGATTCCTCTACTGGTTGATTTTGTTTCAAGGCTGTCTAACTTTACCAGACCTTCCTTGGATTGTTCAGCCATCTAAGACTCTTCCGCCCAATTTTCCTATCTATCCCCCTTTGGTTTACACCTCGATTGTGGTCTGACAGCTCTGACAGGCTCTCCGGCCTCCACTGCATGTTCTCACACAAGTATTTACCTTAATAAAAGTCCTGGAAGCTCATTGTTGTAGGACCCAGACTAGCACTGTAAACAAAATAAAGAAGAAAACACTCATCTTTGAAAGAATGTTTGCATCTACAATCCTTAATGTACAATGAATTTTGCAAAAGAAAAATTGTTGCCTTCACTGTTTGAATGAGTTAATAGGTTGAATGACTTAACCCCATCAATTACCTCATTAACTTCTCCATTTCCTAGTCTTCCATGTTCAGTTTTTAGGGAAAAAATATTTAACTTGTTTTCTCTTTTTATTATTTCTTATTGTTACCTAGAATTTATTGAGTAGAGCCTGTTTTAAATCCTTTACTTACAGTTGATTTTTTTGTTTAATCTTCACAACTCAGGAAGATAGGCATTACCCCTTTTTTACACGTAAGGAAACAGCTTCAAGAAGTCATATAACATGTCCGTGATTACTTGCCTAGTGTGGAAAGGAGCCAGGATTAGCTCTCTGACTCCTAACCTAGTGCTGTTAATACTAAAAGTAGTAACTCAAAGTTGGGGGCATTTTACTAAGCACTTTTACATCCATTAGAAAGTGCAGTGGGTGCCTTCCAGCAACTCCATCCTGCAGAGGCTTGGAGAAGACCAGAAAAGCAGGACTGCTAGGAGCTCAGGAGGTACAGGCAAGGGCCAAGATGATGCCTCTTTTCCCACTTGCTACATCTCAGGTTACAGAAGATCTCCATGAGGCCATCTTTATCCCAAGGGCCATTATTTCAAAGTGTGAAAAAAAGAAGTTTTGTTTAAGATGTTGGCCAATGAATACTTTCTCAAATAATTCTCCTGAAATTATCAGAAGATACAACTCAGCTCCCCATCAGCCACCAGCCATGGAACAGGAAGAAAGCACCTGGCACTCAAGAGTTCTCAGTGACCTGGTTCTTAGCCATTCCCAGCTTCACGTCTCCTCATGCTCTGTTTCACTTGGTGCTTCCACACAACAGCATACCCACCATCCTGCCGCACCCCTCTGTGCAGTCAGTCATGCGATCCACTGTCTGGGTCACCCTGCCTCCCCTTCTCTGGCTAACTCTTACTCATTCCCCGAGAACTCAGCTCAGTTACCATATACTCCAGAAAGTCTTGCTCAACACCAAGAATGAGAATACCCTGAGGACCCATCTCATGGGCTCCTCTAATTCCAGTGTCTACCTTGCCTCAACGTTTTCCTCATTGTGTTGAGACTATATTACAGTAGAGACAAAACATCAGCCATACCACACCACTCTGCCCCATAAAATGCTTCAGAAGGCTGGGCACAGTGGCCTGTGCCACAGGCCTGTAATCCTAATACCCTGGGACAGCTAAGACAGGAAGATCACAATTCATGTCCAGCCTAGGAAACTTAATGCCTTAGTGAGACCCTGTCTCAAAGTAAAAAATTGAAAAAGGACAGGAGATATAGCTCAGCATAAAGGCAATGGATTCAACCCCCAGTACCACCACCACCAAAACAAAGTACTTCAGGAGGCATACCGTCACATGCTAAATTCAAACTCCAGGTTCAGGCCTATCAGGCCCGAAATGGCTTTGTTCCTGGCGTTTCCAAACTGCCTCTGTTACTCTTCCTTCCTAGTCCTGTCCATGCCAAACCTTTTTACACCCTGAGATTGATAACTTTAGCTCTTAGCAGAGTTGTTCCTCTTTATTCTCTAGGTATTTGCTTGACTGCTGCCTTCTGAGAGGTGCCTTCCATCATGACCTCTAGAACTATCATTATTCTCTTGCACTGTTCCCTCCTCTTTTTCTTCATTGCAGTTTCAAAATTTTAAAATTAAGGTATTTGTTTGTTTGTTGTTTCAATCCCTAATGTGGTAGAAAGCATATCCTCGGAACTTTCCATGCTACTTAAGAGCGAGCCTATTAAACTGTAACCCTCCAGGGTGCTTGGTGCACCAACATGTCCTCAAATTTGCTGAATAAATGAATGAAGAAGCAAAGCTCAGAAGGAGAATAAAAAGAGTATAGAACAGTAGAGATTTAAAGGAATTTAATATTACTGCTCATTTCTATAATGACTTGTGTTGAGGGAACTCTGAAGGTGTTATAAATATTAATTTGAGCTTTATTCATAGGAAGACTTCATTATCTCTGACTTGCAAAGAAAATGGAGCCAAGTGAAGTGACTTCTGCAAAAGCAATACAATGAGTTAAATAGGGATCTTGGTTTTGACTCTGAATAGCTTTATTTTATACCCTTTTTTTTATTCTCAGAAGATCTGAGGTGGCTTTGAAAGACACAGACAGTTACACAATTTAGTGTCCACAAAAACAAAACAAGCTAGTTGCTGAGGAGAAGCACGACTATTCCTGGTACGAGGTCTGTAAGAAACCTCTCCCTTGGGTCCTCACAAAGGGTAGCAAACCACATCCTCAGGACATGCAACTGCAGGGATCACAGGGCTGTGCTAGCCTTCCCCGGTGGGGCCTGATGGCATAAGACCAAGGCTCAGATCCGCGGAGCAATTCTCCAAGGAACCAAATCAAGACAGCCCAGGTGCGCAGTTCTCAGACGGTGTGTCTTAATCCAAAAAAGGACATCTGCAGATTCTGGAAGAATTTTAACATGCTGGGCTCCATGAATTTTATTTCTCACACTAAAACTTCCACTAAATATTAAGTAAGAGTGAACAGAAAGAAAAAGCATCCAGAACACAGTTGGTGCCGTAGAACTATCAAGAGCTCTATGCTTCATCAGTCAAATGTGTGCAGGTTAGGCTGTTATAACAAAAAGACTCTCTGAACATAGTGGCCTAGATCAACTAAGGTTTATTTTTTCTCTCATGTACAGATCAAGTGTAGGGAAGTCAAAGGCAGATGACCATCTTGAGATCCAGGTTGGCATTGGTGCCTCTGTCACTCTCAACACACAGCTTCCTTTGAGATGAGGGTAGTCACTCTGGTGGTCACCATTTCAGAACCAAGGGAAGTATAAGCAAAAGACATCTTCCTTTTAAAATGCAATCTCGAAGCTGCACACATCAATTCTGCTTGCATCTCATTTAACAAAATTTAGCAACACATAGCTACAAGGAAGCATAGCAATGAAACCTCTACCTGAATAGCCTCAGATCACGTCTACAACTCAAGGAGGTTATTTTATGCCAGGAAGAACAGGAGAGTGAATAATGGAGACCATAAAAGTCTGATCCAGGGGATTGATACCTGCTTAAACAGAATTGTCTCTAAAATAAGTACAAACTCGCTAATAGGCAGAAAGAAATAGACACCTATTGTTCAGATTCAAGTTTCCCACATTAATGTGCTCTGTGCAGTGCAAAAATAATGAAAGATCAAGACCTCAAAGTCCTATACTGTTATGGCTTGTATCTAGATGTTCCCCCAAAGCCTCATGCACTTATAGGTGGGGCTCTTCAGAAATGTCTGGATCTAGGGTGCATGATACTGAGATTAAGTGTGGGTAGTACTGTATTAGTCTACTAATTGGTTGACTATAGTTCTGGGTATTGCTGACTGAATTTGTTGAAGACAAGCCCCACCCTTGGTGTGGGGACACCAACCAATAGGCTTGTAGCCTGGATGGACTATGAAGGGAAAGGGTGGCTCATTGCCGCTGCCTATTACCCGCCATGCTATGGACTGTTTCTCTTCTGTCATGCCACCCTGCCTTGGAGCCAGTTGGCTATAGACTGAAATCTCTACAAACTGTGAGCTAAAATAAACCTTTCCTCCTTTAATTTGTGGTGTCAGATATTTTGTCCCAGGAACAAGACAGTAACTAAGACATATACTATATGCATGACTCTGCTTATTTTAGTCAAAAAATTAAAATTGCTGTTTTCAAATACCAGTGATGACCATAAAAGAATCAAAAGAGCCTCCATATAGTACCAGAAATTAAGAAATGCTATTTCACTATGAATCCTTTAAAATAAACCAATTGCAAAATGTAAGTGAAGGGGCTGGGGATTTAGCTCAGTGATTAGAGTGCTTGCCTTGCAAGCACAAGGCCCTGAGTTCGATCCCCGGCACCACAAAAAAAAAAAAAAAAAAAAAAAGTAAGTGAAGATAAATGAGTGAAGCAACAACTGCATACGATTCTTAACTTTAAACTAGGAAATTCGTTTTGGAATAGATGATCTGCGGCCCTTCATTCTGGAAGCCATTAGATGACAGCTCTGGTTTGTCTGCTGAGGACTTCTCAGTTGAAGCAAAATCAGGAGGTCAGCATATTTCTGCTCTCCCTAAGTGAGGTAAGAACCACACACTCATCTTATCCAAACAGATGCCACATTATGACCATACACGTTTGTAAGAGTGGGGCATTGAGAAACATCATCTATGCCCTGGAAATCATTTCCTCCTTCATGAAGTGCTTCTACTTCTGCTGACTTTTAGGGTAGAATTAAGGTTTAGGTGCATATTAGTCTACACAGGATATAGATTTGCCTCTAGAAGCAATTCTTGTCTATGGGGACCCAACTTAAGAAAAAGTTAAAAAAAAAAAAACCTACAACTCTTAGTCTGCTCTTTCCATTTTACATAGCTAAAGAATTTAACATAGGCCAATAGTGCTTGAAGTTGGCCTACTCCTCATGAAGTGGATTTGTGATTTTTCTTTTGCACAAGAAACCCACATATGCACTTAGTCAGAAGCAAATAGTTACTAATTCTACACATCAGGTTGGCAAACGTGTAGGACTATAGTTTGAGAGAAATAGTTAATCTATGACATACAGAGTAGATCATATACTATTGGTAGGCATGCTTTCAAGTACTAGAATGACCAGCCAATGGCAACCTGGAGTGATTTGCTTTCAAAATAAACTGATGTTCATCCAGCTGTGGTCTTCCCAACTGCACATGTTTATGGGTACTTGTGTATATATGTGTAAAGAATGATGTACCCCACAGAGCTAAGTTCCACCCAAATACAACTGGGTAAGGGGAAAAGGAACCAACATATGTTAAGTATCCCTATGTTCCAGGAACAATACCATAATTTATCCTGCTTTGTACATTTAATTCTCACAAGAATCCTGTACAACAGGATTGTTATCACCCTTTTAGAGGTAGGGAATTTGAATCATAGCAATGTGAAATGACCTTCACAAGGTCATGGAGAAACTGGGGTTAGACTCAGTCTGGGTGCACAGCGCAAGTTCTTTCAAATAGACGGCACTACTGACCTGGGATGCTACTGCTTCCCACTCACTCTGGACACTTCAGTGCTGACACTGACTGGTGCTCAGGTCCCCCCAGTTCAGGTAGTAATTCCTGAATGGGCTATGATTTCTACTAGAACTCCACAAGAATGTAAGCCATGAGAATAAAGACAGTATTTGTCTTATTTGCTGCTATATACAGCACCTAAAAATAACATCTGTAGTCCACTCCCCCCGAAAACATTTCTGAATAAATAAATGAGACTGATAACTTCTTTGTAACAAGAATGGTATACTATTTTCAGAGAATGTTTAGTATCTCTGCCTCTAATTCCTTGGCTCTCAGCTTGGACCTCTTTAATATATAAAGCTTTTCTATATGTTCATAGAAATCCACAATGGTCTCTACTATTATTAAACTGAGTATTTACTAAGTATTTACTAAATATTTACTGAATATTTACTGAGTATTTATTGTTCTAGGTACTTATATGCACTATCACATTTAATCTTGCAATAAATCTAGAAAGGAAGTATTTGTTTCATTCATGAGAAAGCTAAGGTTTTGAATGATTCAGTAACTTGACCCAATGATTCAAAAGACTTGACCCAAAAACTAAAAATAGAAATACCATTTGACCAAGTTATATCTGTTCTGGGTATCTTCCCAAAAGAGTTAAAAAATCATATTACAGTGATACATACACACTCCTGTTCATAGCAGCACAATTCCTGATAGCTAAATTATGGAGGCGGCCTATATGCCTATCAACAGATGAATGGGTAAAGAAAATGTAGTATTTAAAGAAAAAATGTGGTATTTAAACACAACAGAGTACTACTCAGTCATAAAGGAAGATAAACTTGAGTCATTTGTAGGAAAATGAATGTACATCAAGTCCATAATGCTAAGTGAAATAAATCAGATACAGAAGGCTAAACACCACTTGGTTTCTCTTATACGAGAAACCCAAAATGTAAATAATCTAAAGAGCAAGATAAAAGAAAGATGAAAGGAAATAGACTCTGTGGAGATGGGAAGGGGATGTGGGAATGAGGGGAGCTGGGATGGAGGGGAAGGTAAGGGGAGTAAAAAGGATCAAGATGTGATCTGTGTAAGTATCAATATCTCAGTGAATATATTCATTGTGTATTACAAACATATACTGATTTAAAAATTTGAGATTTGACCCAAAATTGTCCAGTTCTAAAGACCAGTGCTGGATCTAGCAAATTAGACATTTGAAACAGATTTTTTTTTAAAACTTCCACCTCTATACTACACAACTATTTTCTATAATTATCATAATATAATCATTTTCTTTATTCATCATTTAGTTTGAAAACATTTCAAGGGAAGAACAATTCTCCATTTTAAGCACATTATTCAAAATCTTGTATGTTAAATGCAAGGTTTAGTATATCTGTTGAAGTATTCTACTGATTTTGAGTAATAATAGATCTAGTCTAATTCAAATCAATCGGAATGATTATTATGGAAAAAATTGATTTTTCTTAAATGATTTTTGTGTGTTAGGTTGTGTCATATGTGTTAGGGAAAATTCCTAGTGTATATGTGATCTTAGTAAGTATTTAATGAATCAGTGAATTTGTAAAATAAACATTACTTATACTGAGACAGAATTGTCATCTATAACTCTTCCTCCTAAAATGATTCACCTAAATTTCAAATGGATTATAATATTTGTCCTTAGGGAAGTTTAATTTCTGAAAAATCTTCTTTACTAATCTTCATTAATCCCCAAAGTAAACTTAGGTGATTAGCAGGTCATTATGATGCCTTTTTTAGAATTGCAATATTGAGACATGATAGCAGGGAGTAATTCCCTTGAGTGCCTCAGGGTGGGTGACAAGAAATGAGAAATGAGGGCGGCTCCCTGAGATTTGGTGTCACCCACCAGACAGAGCTCAATGAGCAGCAATGCAGGGTTGAAGCTGCCTCGAAGACCATCCAATGGTGCATCTCCACGGGAGTCTTCAGCCTCCACTGGCAAGGCCACCACAAACGGTGAGCTTGTGCAAGCACCTCCCACCTCCCAGCCAATTGGCCCAGTTCTTTCAATCACCCTCCTGTGACTTGTCACAAATGCTCTTGCCTCACTGGTCACTGGCCTTATAATAACCTGCCCTGCAAGTGGGAAGCATTAGTGGATAAAGCTATATCCACCACAAATACTCACTTTCCTATTTGTTTAGCAGCAAGAAAAACACAAGACATCAAAGGATTTCCCACTCTCGATCTTCCCAGCCATGTGAACTTTCCATTTTCTAGCAATCAATATGATCTTGTGATTTAGTTTCCACTGATTAGACAACATCCTACACAGCTTAAAATATATTGTGGCTTTTCAGGCAGTGAAAGGTGAACCTCTAGTCAGAGGCCATCACCTTATCAAAGAGAGGAGATATTCTTGCCTTAAAAAGAACATTTTTTTTAAAGAACATTTTATGTGACTGTTCATTAGATAAAAATTCTAGAATGACATTAATGAAAATAGAAAAAAATACACCTGAATTTCATCTTTCACAAAAAAAATCCTTTCCATTTTTCTGTTTCCCACTGGTTCTTGACCACATGCATAAGTATATCTGCATTGTTATAATCACAATATAAATGTAATTTGGGGTTCAGCATATTAAATCTAACATTATATTGTAATTTTTATCCACCTTGCTTCATGGTCCTTGTTATTAAGGTAATGGATACATAATATCTCTCAGAATAGATAGATAATAATTTACTTAACTCATTCTCTGATATAAGGTTTTTAAGTTACTTCCAAAATGTTCTTATCATAAACAGTCATGCCCCAAACTTTTTAATGCTTATATCCTTTTTATTCTCTAGAATCATTTCCTTAAGACAAAGTACCATCATTCCCATTTTATGGATGACTAGATCAGAAAGGATAAGGAGTTTTATGGCTCAAGAACTAAAATATTAACAATAAAAACTTTTTTAACATGGACTAGTTAGCCCAATGAGAGAAGAAGATGTATTCTTTACTGGAGTCTACTATGTGTAGACTCTGCCTGAGGGATTTAAAAATAAAGCTCAATTCAACACTCAGTGGAAGTTAAAGAGAAGGCACTATTTTATCTGTGTGCCAGAGATGAGGAAACAGAGTTTTACAGAAATTGCACAAATTTTGTGAGGCAATTTAGCTAGAAACACTGAGAGACAGCACATCTACTTAAAGATTGAGAACCTGAATCCAAATCTTGCTGGCTTTGAAACCCACACTCTTCACCACTGTCCCTAACTGTCTTCTTGAGCAAGCTGCCACTCACTAGAAATATCCAGGAATAATAGGTATATCCATCAGTCCAGCCTGCTAGAGGAGGAATAGCAGGACAAGGACCTGAGCCACCACAGGATTCAATAAATAGTGGTTAAACTGAAGAGAATGAGAGTTCTGTCTCTTTGGATCCCTTTGGTCCCTTTTCTGGAGTCCTTGCTCCGTGTATTTACAATCTATAATAGCATTACCTTTCTTGTGACTCTATATGGAACAGTAAGATTTAAATCTGGCATTTGTACTGAGATGCAGGGAGAAACAGGAAACAGGGTGTGAAGCACCAGACCTCCCATCCACCACAGACAGCATTCAAACTGGGGGCAGGGATGGGGCCGGAAGGAAATTAAAGTGTCTGTGTGTTTGCTCAAACCTATCATAAATAAGGCAGGTATGCAACATCTTTGCATAACTCTATTACTAATAAATGCATGAACAACATGATTGCATCTAGAATTTTGCAAAATAAAACAACAGAGACACTCCCTGCCCTCAAGGGGCTCCCAGTCTGAATCCTACAAAAACTATTCAAAAGTGGTCTAGGGAGGCAAGCTAGGCCAGATAGGCAAGATGATGTGTCCACCACCGGAGAAGCTTGCTCCAAGAGCTTAAAGTTTGCTAGTGAAGGAAAAGTTCTGGAATCTCCAAACATCAGTCTAAACTCTTTGACTCCCACCTGTGAAACACGACTAAAGATAACCACTATGTAAGACTGTAGAGTGAGCAGTAGGTTAAGAATGGAGAAAGAGCTTTATAAAATATGGAGAAATATGCAAATACAAATTAAAATAAGACTGAAGGATTGGAAGCAAAATTCTCATGAACAAGCCCCGTTCAGTCAATAGACTGATGATTCTCTCACCTTCCTTCACTTCCATTAGTATCTCTACATTAATATTCATTAAATATCTGCCTGCTACATGCCACTTACATGTACATGTACTAACTTTATTCTTCCCCAAAACCTGCCTAGTAACTACCATTATCCCTAATACACAGATAAAGAAACAGGGCTCTGATAAAGATGACAATAGATGTCATATTCATTTTTCTCAGTTATAGTCCCATAATTTTCGGTCTGTTTTCAGTATTTCTTTTTTTAGAATTTCATATTTCTACTGGGATAGAATACCAGTTTGGCTATAAAGAGCTCAGTCCAATTCAATAATTTATTTCAGAAGTTCATTCTTTCAACCAGTATTTATCAAGTCCCTACCAGGTAACAGGGATGGTTCCAGTTGCTGCAGGTGCTGTGCTAAACAGAAAAGGGAGGGCTTTGCCCTTTCAGAGCCCACATTCTAAACAGACAAGGCAGATAATAAACTGGTAAATACACCAACACGATACTACCAAGTAGTGGCAGGTACTGTGAAGAAAGTTTGATAATGACTTGGGAGAACTTTATTAATTATTACTTATAAAATTATTATTATTATAAAATAAAATTATTATTTATCTTATTTAAAAGTTTTTACTTTCTTCAAAACTTAAAATAGAGTCTATATAGTGTCATCCATCTTAGTTCTTCTGCCAAAGGCAGATGATCCATGAGCCCAAGTAAGTGCTTCCTGTTAGCAATATACTTGTAAAGTGACATGTTACCTGAGGGGAAGTCATGCCAATTGGAGGTGCACAATTTCATATGGCAATCCTCATTATGACATCCTTAGCCATTTACAGCTCCTCTCAGGTTGACCACCAGCCTTAGACAGTGTAATAAAATGAAGATGGTTTGGGAAATGTTCCTGTCTGCAAGTTTCACAGTTCTACTATAGTTAAACCCCATGATTATTAGGCACGATGAGGTCCAGGACCTGCATATCTCCTACAAGCAACACAGGAATGCAGGTACTGTTGGCATCAGAAATAAGACTAGGCGTACTGTGACTCAATATGAAAAGGACCCAAATATCCTTAAGAACAAAATTTGGATTAAGTCCTTTGTGCTTAAAATGTGGGTGGTGGGTCATGACACACCAAGAAAACAGACTTATCCCAAGAAATTCTTTTATTCTCTCAAAATTAAAAAAAAAAAAAGAACATCTTCCTGAAGAAATGTCCTACAGAATATATATGAATTGTTGGTTAAGGCTTCTTTGCTTATTACCACTGAAAATTAGTTAGTGGTTGATTATATTGTGAAGCATAATATGTATGTACTGTGCTATAATCTGTATGTACTATACTATAAGCTGTGGTTTTCTAATGATCAGAATAAATTCCAAAACATCAAGCATAGCTTCCAGACTGTGACATATGCAAATTTTCTGGTATATTTCCAGTGGAATACCCAAGATAATGTGATTAGTGCCTTTGATGAGAATAATTCAACTTCCTCATTTAAAAAAAAGTTCTCTCAATAAATAATCCTTGTTGACAGTTAGCTGTTTACTGGGTGGAGAAGTAAAATAGCACAAGCATAGCATTTGGAGCTTAGGAGACCTAGTTTGAGATATACTTCTGCAATATCCTGGGTGAGTCATCTTCTTTAAGCCTCTTATCCTCTTTGAGACTTTATTTCCTCATATGTAAAATGGGGATGATAATATCTATCAAGTAGCATTTCTATGAGAATTAAATAAAGGAATGGGTAGGCACAAACATCATAAAGGACAAAACAACACAGACCTTGTATCTAGTTATATTAAGATTCACTTGCTTCAATCAGGATAAGAAATGCGTCAATCTGGCAGCTTCAGCAACAATTGGCAATTTTTTTTCAAGCTGAAAAAGTGAGTCACATAAGGCTCCTAATATACCTTCTCAGAATTCTGCCATGTTACCATTACTTAGGGCACTTCAACTCCAAGTTAGGTACCATGAGAATCTTTATAAACACTGAGTACCTGTATCATTTAATCATTCGTTCGCTCATTCTGCATCTATCACTAGATATACACACATTCTTTCAATAAGCCTATTCTGAGCACAGTACTGTACAGGGATTGTTCAACGGCTGGGTTCAGAGTTCAGGAGAGGCTATAGATATACTTCAGTGAGGACAAAAACAACAAAATAAGGATAAACACGAACTCAGCTGACCAGGTTTCCATCTGGAAGCAACAGACAGTATCTATTGCTGATACTAGCAAAAACGGAATTTACTGGGCAGGGGTGGGGGCTGTGGAACTTCTCATAGAATGGCTGAGAAGCTTGGAGAAGCAGATGAAGAATATGAGCAGGAGCTAAGAGATGTGTAGATCACAGCCAAAATCCCTCCACAAGGAGGACACCCCTCTTTTAGATTTTGTAGATGTTCAGGAATACAAGATGTCCTCGCTGATGTAAAATTTAACAGAATAAGGCACTGGGTAGTACAGTGAGATGCATCACTGACTCTGGAACTGGGGCATCTGATGAGCAAAGCCCACACCCTCAATCCCAATGGGAAACAAAAGCAGCATGTTGTCTCTCAGCTTTGGTGGTGGGCACCAGTGTGGATTTCTCCCAGGGCTCATCCTGAGGGAGTCCTCCATCACCAGGAAGGGCTCCAGATGCCACGCAGCCAATCCTCAGAGTGCTTCCCTCATGCCAGACACTGTGCCAGCAACTGACATGCAAGCTCTGATAGGACCCTCCCCACAGGCTTATGAGATAGGTATCATACCGCCTAAACATTACTGACAAACAATGTCTCAGCAAGAGGAACGGGAAATTGCACAGCTAGTTAACTGGCTCAGACTCAGTTTTTGACAACTGCATCACATTACAAAAATATTGCAAAAAGTGAGGGGAATTCAAGAATAGAGAGAGTGGAGTCTCAGAGGCACCAAAGGAGAGGGAACAAGCAACGTACAAAGAAAATGGCATGAAACAAAATCAGACTTCTCAGTTCCAAACAAAGGTCTTTTTTTCCTGCGGCATAGTTGGAGACTGAGGTACAAAAGACAAGGCTGTGAAAGGGCACTTGGTGCCCCACCCTCAGATCCGTGCTTTTCCCTAGAACAGAATCCAAGAAGAGATTTCAGGTCATTTGAAATTATAAAGATTCCTCATATATAATATCAGCCATTAAAGAGTGACACCGGGATGATTCAATCCTTTCATCTTCCTTGAAATAGCAGAGAGAGTAAAATAACATCTTCTGGGTTGATCCCACCGTCCTGTCCTCTAGAATCCACACTAGAATGTTCTAGGAACATCAAGAATTTCAAAGAAAGGTGGTTTGGTGTGAAGTGGTCCTAAGTACTGCATGATGATCCAAGTATGTGCTGAGAGTGACCAGTGACCAGCTCTTGGCCAGTCTGGCCAAGGCCAGATTTACTGAGATCTTCCCCCAGGCAAAATCAGCAAGGTGCCTTGGTCACTCAGCCCAGGCCACTGCCCCAAATTCTGTCTTCTCATTAGCAAGAGTAGGCATGCATAGAGTAGATATGACTAGATCAAGGCACCTTGTTAAATTACATTTTCAAGTGCTTCCCTCTTTTCTAAAGAGAAAAAAGGTTTATTTTTTAATTCCTTAGGGAGTTTAGTAGTAACAACTATCAAGTGTTCCCCCAAATCTACTATTTCCTTCAATTTAATATTAGAACGCACACAAATGTAAACACATCTACCCCAAGTTTTAGCAGAACACATACCCATCCCAGCAGAAACACATTTTGCAGACTCTCTGGCACTAGATGTGCCCAGGTAACTAAGTTTCCCCATTGGTACACAGGGTCACTTTATTCCAAGAAAACTGCTTACCTCTCTTCCCTTTCTGCCTCCTTTCCCAAGGGCTGGAACATGGATACGGTGTGGGTAAGGCAGTGACTATGCAGATGGGAAGATTCTAGGAGATGGTAGAGATCAGTAAAGAAGGAGCCTGGGTCCTTGAATGACCTTGCAGAATTGCCCTCTCTCCAGGACCACCCATCTACCATAGGACTGCTGTTATTTAATAGAGGCTTAAGTAATCTATTGTATTTTATCCACTGTGTATGGAGTTGCTGGGCAACAGCACAGCCTCTCCCTAACTAGTAGGTTTAATCTGAAGGTAATGACAGAAAGAATACATTCTTTGAGACCTAGAGGCAGACCTAGATTCCAATTCCTGCTTTCCCATTAGCCAACTACCATCAGCTAACCACTCTGAGTTTCATTTTTTCCTCCCACAAAAAGAGTAAGTATTTTTTTAATTCAAATTTTTAAAATAACCATAAATAAAGGGGCTCATATATGCTGATGCATAATGTTTGCTATGCCTGTGACTACTTTTATTATCATTTTATTCTGGGTCACTGAGAAGGCCTGCTCTGAATACCACAGTGTGGTATTCTGACTGTGTCAGAATCTTTGGGCCCAGACCCTAGGAATAGTCATCTGGTAGGGCAAGATAGGAGCTCTGTCAGTCCCATTCTTCCTTCTGCTTCTACACATCCCCAGCCTTTCAGTTTAATGCTCTGACACTCAACCCCCTAACTAGGCAGTGAGGGTCCCCCACCCCAACAGTGAGCCTGAGCCCTCTGAAGTCCTGGGGGTCCCAAGCCCGTAGTCAGTATTCTAGTTGGGAGCTGCTCCCTTTATCTCTGTGGTACGACTGATGCCATCTCATCAGATATGATTCCCCAGAGCTAGTTTAGAAGACAAACTCAGAAAAGAGGTCCCAGGGGAGGACTTCATGATTGGCTCTGCCGCCCTCTTATACTTTAGCCAAGACGTTTCCAGATTCGCAGCATAGAGGTAGCACTCACTCCCTGCCATACCTGGCCATGCCATCAATTCCATTCATGGAATTCAAAGCACTGAACCAGATCAGTGCTGAAGAGAAATGGGCATGGTCAGTTCTCCAAAGTCCTCCGAATATTCTCACATCATGAGAAGTTTGGGAAGTGCAAATCCCTTTTATGAACTCCCTCAGTCACTCCCCACCCTCAAGAGAGCCCCCAGAGAGGGGCCTCCTCCTTCTAGAGCCGTAGTTGCCAGCTTTAAGAGAGAAGGAATTCTCCTCAACTCCAAAATCCCAGGCAACATGCTAACTCAAGCTAGCTTATTCTCCGACCTCAGAGAAGCCAGTGGCTTCTGCTCATATTCCAGGGCATACGCAATAGTTCTCCATGGACATCGGTTCTCCAAAGGGGATCTATACTGCCTACTAGTGGTCAACATTTTAATTCAAACTTCCTCAAGCTCATGCCTAAGAAATGTGGCACTAGGTACTAAGATAGGCAAGACTATGATCAAGCTCTCAATGGAGGTTCAATAGTCCTATCCTGCTGAGAGTAACTAATCACCACTCTACACTAAGTTAACACTGACTTAACTAAGCTTGCTGTACACTGCTGAAGCAGAAATCAGTGTGAACATACATGCAATCTAGACCCCAAATGTAAACATAGAACCCCTGGCATACATTGCAGTGCCCTCTCAATTTACCACTCCCCTCCTGTTCCTCACGCTCTTTTATGCATAAAAAGATCCCTAACAACAGCTTCTCCAGAGATCATCATACAGAGCTTTCTAAGGCAGACAGAGGCCCTCCTTGGCTGGCAGTGAAAGAAGTCCTTTCCAAGCACTTTCCCAAAGTCACATGGTAAGTAAAGAGTAAAGGCAGTGTCTCACAGCGCCCACTATACAAGGTGTGGCTACTGCCCCAGATGACATCTGTCATGTTTCTCCCTGGTTCATTCATTTGAAGGGCCAGAACCCATCACAGTGGTCATGTCAAGAGCTCTTTGACAGTGGCAAGCACCCTACAAGACCATCTAGGCAAAAAGCGAGAAATGTAAGTTCCCAAGAAAGGAGAAACTGTCTGTACAAAGCCGCACAATCTCCAGAATCATGCATACCATGAGGTGAGAGGCCAGGAAGGTATACATGCTGTGTGGAATGTCTGAACTTGCCAGATCTCGGAGAAGTTGGACTTTTCCCAAGGAGAATTTTGCCCTGACTCTTGATAACTGTCAGCACATCTCACTAAGACAGGAACTCCTGAGATGAAGATGCCAAACAGCCGGGAACCATTAAGAATAAAACTCAAGTGGCTAAAGGAAACCAGGACTGAATGATTCTTATTCTCTGAGTTGCATCCTGGGAACTCATAGAAAGGAATGAGTGCTATTAATGTGGGCCTGGCTCTTAGCACACTTTACTTCACAGAGGCTATGAATTGTAATGCAAGATTTCTCCACCAAGACACTGCAGACATTTTGGACTGTGTAATTCTTGGTCATAGGGGCCTGTCCTGGGCATTATGAGGTACATAGCAGTAGCTTTCTAATCACTAGGTGCCAATAGTACTTCCTCCTGACAGCTGTGACATCAAAAATTGTTTCAACATTGCCCTGTGTCCCTTGGAAAACAAAACCATCCCCACTTAACACCCAGCATTCCAGTGGCTAAAGAGCGCTGGCTCTAGAATCACACTCCATTTATCAAATGAGCTTAGAAAATGTCTTAATTTAGCTGGCCCTCAGTGGCCTTAACTGCAAATAGAGTCAACATTAATACTCCCTGGTAGGAATGGTTATGGGGATTAGATGAGACATCACTGACAAAACACACAGGATCAAGCCTGCCTCATGAAAAGCCAATGTTCCTATCCCTGTTACCAGCCTCATTTCTCAGAAACGGAAACTGGAGATCAGAGAAGTAAGAGATTCCACAACCAGTAAATGGCCGAGCTGGGATGTGAACACAGATCTGTATGAGTCCTAATGAGCTCAAGAGTCATCGAGTGAGCTGCTACCATGAGACAGGCTCTGCCGCTAAAGAGTATCTCCAAATCCAGTGAGGGAGGCCAGCCTGCGGCATCAAAATTTCAGTAGATAATCGCAGGCTCTAAAGAGCCCGTTGCAGGCTCTTTAGAGAGAAGCCCAAAGTGTGGTGCATTCCCAAAAATAAGGCACCCAACTGAGCCCAGGTGGTAGGGCAGGGGACACTGAAGCCGGTTCCTAAAAGAGAGCAAAGCTCTTTCCACTCCACCACATTGTTTCTCATCAAGCAAATGGTAGGCAGCTTTCAGCAGTGACTGCAGTTGTGCCCCTGATGCGTGAGGTCTGCAGAAAGCTTGGGCAGAGCCACCAGCCCCCACATATTTGTGGAAAGGGAGAAAACCACAGAGTCTTGCAGAGCCTGAGTCAGATCTCTTCACTGGGAAGCACACGATGGACACGTGCAAAGCTGCCCCTTGACGGGAGTCAGTGCATTCTTCAGCAGGGTAGTGAGAGGTTAGCACATCCAAGTTGCCAGCACAGAGCTCTTTGCTCAATGTCAAAGACAATTAAAACTTACTCAGCATGAATAGGTAGTGATGATGAGTAAGTAAAAACCCAAATTGCCACCAGAACTGGCCTTCCTCCTTAAAAAAGCTGATTGCATAAGAAAAGACAATGGTCCTCAGGACAGACAAAAGGATTTCACAATGGAGATATTTTACCAGTCCTGTATTTCCTTTAGTGAGCTCACTGATACAGGCATACAGTCATACTGCCACTGGTTGGGTTAAACACCCGCATCATGGTTGTGTCATCCTGCACCTGTACAGAACTCCAGTGGCTTGAACCTGCCCTAAGGGACAGCACTGCCTCCCTGCTAAGAAGGCAGGAGGGGCTAGCCCCATGATAATCCTTTGTGAATAACATCGTAGGCCACCTCTTGTCATCTGTCTCTAGTAGGGAAGAAGACTTCACAGGCCAGTGCTGCTCAAAGTGTAGCCCTTGACCCAGGAGTATAAGCATGGCCTAAGAGCCACTAGAAAGGCAGATATTGGACCTACTGCATCAGTCTTTGGGAGTGGGAACCAATATTTTAACAAGCTCTTCACATGATTCTGATGCTAAATTTAAAAACTACCTCCAGGTCCACCTTACCTTCACCATCACTTTCATTAATTCATATAACAAATATTTTTGAGTACCTACTCTTTAGTAACCTCCTACTAGATGACAGATATAAAGTGATGGATGAAATTGAAATGATTTTTGTTCTTATAGACATTAAATTCTCCACCGTGGAACAATGAGAGTTGATGGCCACTTTTGATGAGAAACCCACAAGGGAGTTAAAAGCAAACTTATTCCTGGCAGATATGCAAACAGAGTTATGCACAGCAGGCTAACCTAGAACAAATACTTAGTAAGCATCAGAATTATGTTGGATGTCAAAATGATAGAAACAATGAATGAAAATTAGGCAACTATTCTGCATTTTTTCAGCCCCTTCACCCTGCACTCCATTGTTTATTTATATTTATATTTCCTCAACTGGGAGTCTGAGCCCCTTGAGAACGGAGCCAGGTCCTTCATATTTACCCTCGTTTCCAAGAGCTCAGCGTGGCACCTAGAACTAATTTAGTGTTTTCTGGATGCATAAGGAAAGGAATAAACCCCAGTTAGCCTGGAGGTTGTCCAATGTTCTCAGAGTCCTAAGACCCCAGCAAAAGCCCGCAGTTGCCTCCAGACTAGGAAATGGATCTTTGCCCTTCAGTGAGTTGCGTGTCAGCAAAACGCAAGCAGAGGCCTTAGAGTCTATCAGCCAGATCTCCATGGGGAAGGATCTAGAGCACAGCATCCTTCAGGGAGGTCACCACCCTATGTGAGGGAGGAGGGCAGAAAAGGCTAAGAGTAAGGACAGGAGAGCCGGACCTCCCTGGGGGTGGCAGAAACACAGGGAAGTGCTGTCCCGCCCAGCCTGCCTGGAAAACAAGAGCATTAGACAGCTGACACTGACAAGAAGCAGCTCAGATCTCAAGAGACTTCACTCCACTGGAAATCTTCCGGCAAGCAGATAGCAGCAGGTTTTAATCTCATTTGGACCCCTGATGGACTTACGTCAGACCATGTATTTACTGGGGAAGCAGAAGACTAAAGCATGAAAACATATTCTTCTTGCTGAAATTGCATTATCCAAAAGCAAGAAACAACATAGGGATTTCATATCATTTTTCAGGTCTCAAGAACTAAGATCTCCCCTGAATATATGCTTATATTGTTTGGGTTTTACTCGGGGACTTTCTTTTAACAACATGATATATGAAAATGGAAGCTTTGGGGCAGAATGAAAGCAAAGACACTTGAGGGCTGCAGGAAGGCCTGAAAGGGGGAGTGGGGGAACCAAGAGGAGAGGGACAGGATGGAAAGGAATGAAAGGAAGGAGGAAGAGCAGGGAGAGGAGGAGAATGGGAAGGAGCTGAGAGTCCAACGGTTAAAGCCACAAGTAAGCAGCTGCTAAGAATGGGAACTCTGATATCTATCTGGTGCCCCAGAAGGACCCTCCCCTGGCTTAACGGCCCAGGCCAGAAGCTGGTGCCAGCCTTACCTACGTCTCAGGGGTGAAACGAGAAGGCCCAAACACTATTACTGTCAGTGTACAGACACTTCTAAGACAAAGCAGAAGCAGAGAGTTTAGGGTCTCCCCACCTTGTGCAGGAGGAGAGGCAGGGATAAAGAAGAAGGATTCCCCGGGTCACCAACGGACCCACTGCTACCCAGTGCAGGAGCTCCTGGGCTGAGCCCATAACAAGGCTGCTCAGGGCAGCTCTGGGGGAAAAAGTCATGAGCCAAACTGCAGATGACACAAAGGCCCAGGCAGGCCTTCCAGCGGGGGTCTCAGGCTCAGAGACGTGGGTGTGCAAGGGGAGCTGATAGACCCCATAGGCTCACAGTAGGCACCTGACCCTCCTGCTTTACCAGCCTCCCATGGGGCGGGCCAGGCAGAGGCAGACAAGGGTGGGAACTCCTAGAACTGGGACCAGAGGGAGAGAGACAGACAGACAGAAAGACGGAGATTTAGAAAAAGGGAATCAATAAATGAGGCTCAAAGAGAGAAACAGATGGAGACAGAGAAGAGAGAAGACAGCTGAATAAACGCAGATAAAAATAACAGTTACTAAGGCTGACTGAGCCTTATTTTGAAAGGTCAACCTATATTAATTCATTTCATTAACTCCTTATAACATTCTATAGTGCAGTTGTTAATATTATCCACTATTTCAAAGATAAAGAAACTGAAGTTTAGAACTAGTGAATGCCTAAACCAAGATTCAAAATGTAATAAAGTTTGGCTGCAAAACATAATAGTTTCCAAAATATAATTTAAAAAAAAGAAGAAACAGAAATCAATATGGAAGATATTTTATTGGATGGATGGATGGATGGATGGATGGATGGATGGACGGACGGACGAACAGAGAGATGGATGACAGACAGACAACAGAGAGAGACGTGGAGCACATCCAAGACCTCACTACTGTCAAGGCCACCCCAAGCCTGTCTGGCTTTCTTCCTAAACTACCCAGGAGAATGCTGCATAAAAAGGCCTATTATTTCACAAAGTTTGCTCCCCTGAATGAAACACTGCTGTAAAGTAAGACTGGCAGAAAACACATAGCCTACAAGGTGGAAGTTAGTCCTGCCTTCCAAAGCCAGAGTTTAAAAGTATGTCTCTTACATTATAGGACCCAGAAAAAATTAAATGACTCAGTGTTTTTAACTCCATTCTGGGGCGGGAGGGAGTGCTACATTTTCACCCTGGACCAAGCTCTGTATCTGGCAGGACAGAAGAAGAAACACTGAGCTCTCTACAGGTGCAGATGATAGCCTCCACTGCCCACCATCAATGCAATGAGTTCTATATGGACAGTAGGATGAAAGGATGCGAGCACAGAGCAAAAGGAAGAGCCCATTCAGCCTGAGAGTCAGGAAAACTTCACATAATTAGCACTGAGCTAGACCCTGAAGGTGAGCTGGAGTTTCTCCAGTGGGGAAGATGACAGCAGGCACTTGCCAGACAGAGAAACCACATGAGCTAGGCCTGGAGTCATGAGAGTGCAAGGAACCTTCTAGAAAGTTGTTAGATGTTCAGTACAACAGAACTGCACAGGGAGGAAACAGCAGGAAATGACACCAGTGAGAAACATGGAGGTTAGGCTGTGATGATTTTCAACAGCTTGCCCAAGGCACACGCACTTCAGCCTTTACGCGCAGGTACCTTCTGCAAATCTGGCCAAGCCCTAAATCCTCTTCCCAAAAAGTACACACACAAACACACACCCCAACTTCTGCATTCAGAATCAAGTGGTCTCTGAAGCAGTGTCCCTGCTATAGGGAGATATAGATTGTGTGTAGCAGGAAAGTGACATAATCAAACCTGCATATTAAGAGATGGAAGGAGAATGATGAACCTGGAGGATATTATAATACATAAAATAAGCCAACACAGAAACAAACCACAGCACGATCTTACTGATATGTGGAATCCATAAAAATCAAACACATAAAAGCATAAAGTAGGATGGCAGTTATCTTCAGAAGAGAAGTGAAGGAAATGAGGAGATGCTGCTCAAAGGGGAAAAGCTGCAGTCATGTAGAATGAACAAGTCCGAAGATCTAACATCCAGCATGAGGACGACAGATAACAATACTGTATTTTATTCTGAAAATATACAACATGCAAAAAATGGTAACTAATGAGTGATTGATATGTCAAATAGCTTGACTGTAGTAGTCAATCTACTAAGAAATGTACATCAAAACATATACAATTTAAATGTTACAATTTTTATTTTTAAAAAAGATGGGAAGAGAGCAGAGGGTAAAAGCCCCCACTTTGTGCCAAACGGACTTAGATTTGAGACCCTATTTTGCTTCTTACTAAGACTTCAGGCCAGTTGGTTCACAATTCAGCAACTGAGTTTCTCACTGCAAATGGTCATAGTGCTACAGGTTGAGTAGTGCCCATCAGAGATGTCTGGGACCAGCAGTGTTTCGGGGCAGGGGTGTGAAATATCTGCATACATATAATGACAGGTCTTCGGGACAGAACCTAAGTCTAAATACAAAATCCATTTATGTCTCATATGCATCTTGTACACAGAGCCTGAAGGTAATTTCACACAATATTTTTAGTGCATTTTGATTGTGACGTATCACATGAAGTCAGATGTGGAATTTTCTACTTACAGTGTCAGGTTGGCATCTAAAGTTTTGGCTTTTGGAGCATTTCAGATTTGGCATTTTTCAATTAGGGATGCTCAATCTGTAGTTCCCATCTCAAAAAAGCAAAGATTAAGTAAGTGTTAAAGGTGCTTACAACAGAATCCAGAGCACTTGGCAAGCACATGGTAAAGCCTTTTACCTTTTGCAAAGGTGGGGATGGAACCCACAGCCTTTCCTGGGCCAGGCAAGCACTCTACCACTATGAAACTTTTTTTTTTGCATTTTTTTATTAAAACTTATCCAAAATTACACAAACTTACAGACCATTACACAAACTTACAGAGCATAATACATTGTGCTTATAACAGCAAGCAATGTAAACAATCACATAGATGCAGTATTAAGTCACAACTACATAAAGTTGACTATAGTACCTAGTGCACGTGTTGCTGTTTTAAATTCGTGTTATTAGGTTCTTGTTTTTAGGATATCTTTATTCCCCTGAATTCTCATTCCCCTACTGCTTTGCCCTCTTCTTGCTCCCTTGGGCCCTCTCCCTATTAGGTGAGATCTGCCCCTTGTCTTTTTGTATCCATTATTTACCATTTTCTTTTGTTTGTATTTTGTCTCACTCGAATGAGGGAAACCATACAGTATTCAAACATGAGTGAAACAAACCAGATATGCAAGCTTGAATACCGTATGAAAACTTTTAAATGATGGACACAGATCTGGTGGACACGGCAAAGAAGAGCAGGGCCTGTTGGCCTTTGCAGTGTTGCTAGAGGACTTGACTCTCCTGCAGCCCCAGGAAACCCCTAGTCCAGGCCTCCGCTCCTCAGACGATTGCTTTGCTCTGAACAATGCAGGTCCTCAGGAGGTGTGTACTCCTACTTTCTTTCCAAATAAATGGTTTTTGTACCTCCTGGGACCTGGCAAAATGGCTCAGTCACAGAATTTCCATACAGATCACATAACCAGATTGGGCCTAAGATTTAAACTTGGCAATCAGAGGCCTATTCTTCAGGTTGTGAAACTGATATTCAAATGGCTGATGAGGCAGATTCCCAATCAGATGACACAAGGTTCCATTGAAGATGCCGACTCTAGATATACCACAAACATGTCATCATGTGTCATTGGCAGGAAGGACACGGACCATTGATGGAATTCTGCCTACAGAATACAAATTCCAAGTTCTGGGGCATAATAAGCACTCAATAAATATTTGATTAATGAGTAAAATGAAAGTTACCATTGGACTTTCCAAAGTGAAAAATAAAATAGTGAGATAAAGCCTCAGGATTTATCAGACATCCAAGTCTTCTCATTCTGCAGATGTAGATGTGGAAAGGAACACTTAGACAGGCAGCCCTAATCCCAAGGACAGGGTACTTCTTACGGGTTGTGTTCCCCAAAATCTATACAATGAACTCTAATCCCTAGCAGTTCAGAGTGACCTTGGAGATAAGAAATAGATCCCTTACAGAGGTAATCAAATTAACATGAGATCACTGGGGTAGACTCTAATCCAATACGACTAGACTAGTGTGCCTATACAAAGAAGAAATCTGGAGACACATGCACAGTAGAACATCATGAGCAGAGGAAGGCACAGATGGATCGGTGTGATACTTCCACAAGCCAAGGGACATCAAAGTTGCCAGCAAACCACCAGGAACTAGAATAAAAGCATAAAAGAGATTCTGTCTCACAGCCCTCCAGAAGAAACCAACCTTGCTGACATCTCAATCTCAAACTTCCAAGAAAGAGAATAGGTGCCCTGGTGAGCCCTCAGGTCACACATCCTTCCTAAGAAACAGAGAGAGGATCTTATGAGGCATCCTGAATATAGGAACTCACTGAGGACAAAGAAGTAATGTCTGTGGCACTTCCCTTCAAAGCTGGTACATGCCCTGCTAGGTCTGCCTGAATCCATCCAAGCCTCTCTGCCACACAGCGTGCTGCAGACCAAGCTGCCCTATCATGCCCTTGCCCTGAGCCTACAGGAAGAAGCACAGACATCAGAACTCCAGGTGAGGGGGCAGTCCATGACGGATCCTGAGGACCTGCAGTCCTCACCACGCTATCCTGCTCAGTCCTAGGATCTCAGAATCTTGGGACTTGTGGGACCTTGACAGCTCTCCAGCCCAGAGCACCAGCATGGGGCCCAGAGGTCTCCACGGCCTGCCATCAGCGGCTTGCCCCACTTCCCCTTACCCACCTCCAGGAGTTGGAGAGCACTCTCAGTGGTAGCTCAGCTGATCTTTGGACAGCTCTGACATGATAGACTTCCTTACATTGAGCTCATATGCCCCCGCTGTGCCTCCTCAGTGCCACAGGATACAAAAGCTTAATATGACTTTGGCCTGGCTCCCTTCAAGCATCTAGGGTAACACTCGAGCCCTGCCCTGTCTTTTCATGGCTAAAGTGCTCCAATTGTCGCATTCTCTCCTCATGTGTGAATTCACATTTACCTGCACTCTGTCCCTGTTCCTCTGAACTCACTCAGGGTCAGAATCACTTCCAGGTTATCTCTCGAGATTTTTATGTTAGAAGAAATCTCACTCTAAAGACCTCTGTCTTTTCTGGAATTTCCTTTTCAGCAGGTCCCTACATCTCTGTGTATTCCAAAGATATCTCTTAAATTTTTATTTTTGAATTTCAAACTTGCGAATTTGTACTTTTTGCATGTACAGTGGTACCTCAGTTCATCCAGCACCACATGGCAGAAAATGCAGGCAGAGGCAGAATTTCACATTTCTAGATGATGACCAGCTACACATGAGGACACCACATAGAAGCCAAACAAAACACTTTTGCTTGCAAACAATTTGGCTTGCAAACAGAAGCATTTGGCAAAATACTGTTTTGTTTGCGAACTCTGCACTGGCTGACAAACATGACCACACCATCTTTCCCACACAAACATGAACGTGGCCATCTTTTCCAGAATCATGGAACAAATTAAGTTCGCAAACGAAAGTATCAGTGTACTGTGCATTTTCATCCATTATATGATGTATTAGTAAACAAATATACACATACTAGAGATTCATGTGTGCGCTCTCTCGCTCACGTGTGCTCGCTCTCTCTCTCTCTCTCTCTCTCTCTCTCTAGAGAGAGAGAGAGAGAGAATATATATATATATATAGAGAGAGAGAGAGTGTGTGTGCTGGTGGGGTGCTGGGGATTGAACTCAGGGCCTTGTGCTTGCAAAGCCATCACTCTAACCACTAAGCTAAATCCTCAGTCTCATGCTCAATATATTTTGACCAAGATTCTTGAATCAAGAAAAAGAGTTTTAAAAATGTGGCTCTGATGGCAGTCAGATAGCCCATGCAGACCTTCCGGAGCCATTGGAATGTGAGAGTATGACTGCTCACACTGAGGCATTGGCATTGCTGTAAAAACGATCATTTTGCACAGGACCTCCTGACCCTTGGCAAGTATTTGATGAAGGTGTTACTTATGCTGTATTAATGGTAGTGGCAGATCTAGATTGAGAGAGGGACAGTTTCATTCCCTCTTAATTGTCCAGACTACACTAGAGGAGCATGTTCCATGCTGGAAGTTATATTTTAAGAGATGACCCCAATATTTTCAGAGATGTCCCAAACAGCTGAAAGCACAACGGCAGAAGAAATCTAGATAGATCCAGGAGTATCCAGTTTGGGCAGGACATGAAGTACCTATGAGCCAGGTTCAGATTTTTAAAGTTCTGTGGAATAGACATACTCTGTGAGACCCTAGCACTGGAGTCAAAGGGTGAAATCACAGGTAAGAAAATTTAGGCATAGGCAGAATTTCACATTTTTAGATGCTGACCAGCTACACACCGAGGACATCACATAGAAGCCGAAGTCACACTTCCCATTATGGCCTCTCCAGGCAGCCAGGCCTCACGAATGAGAGCTGCACCTGAGCCAGAGCCAGCAGTTCAGCCACCATCCACAGTGAGCTCGCCTGCTGCCGCACCCAGCAGCCAGCTTGGTCGGCCTAGGTGGCAGCCACTGTGGCTGGTGTGCCTGTGGGCTCTGCTGTCAGCACACACTGACTGGGTCACGCCATCAGTGTGGGAAGGAACACTGACATCACTCATCAGGAGCTCTGAGAACCCAGCTGGTGCCACAGTTTGGTGGCCAGTGCTTTTGTGAAATATGACAGCTTCTGGAGTATCCGCAGAACCAGAGTGTCATTAAGTTCTGTGAGGATTTCAGTGAGGTACTGAGACAGCGTAGAACGGCAAATGAATTAGTCTCATCGAGAAGTTCAGGTTGAAGAACTGGGAAGTCAGCTCTGACCAAGTTACTTTAGCACGAAAATATAATTACTAATGAAAGTATAAAATGCAAAACCGTAAGTTAAACCCCTCATTAATAACGCCACTGTTTCAGAACGGCAATGAAAAAGATGCACCGGTTATGGAGAAGTTCACTGAGATGGTGTAGAAACTGGGGCAGAGGTTTGTGCGGCCTCCTTAAATCAGCTGTTGTGATGTTATCACTGGAGGGGTAATCAGAATAAAGTGATATTCTTCCAAAAAGAAAATGTAGGCCCAGTCTGTGGCAGAACTTTCTGGTAGAGCCCCTAGAGAGAGCTGGGCTTCCTCTCCCTAGAAGTGTGCAAATGTGAGGATTACTACTTGGTTTAAGGCCTGCAGAACAGACTGGCTTCGGGCAGGGGGCGGAGCTTGAGCACAAGTTCCCAACCAGATGACCCCACGGATGGGTGGTCGTCCCTGGAGTGATTTTAGGTGGCCTGTGAAGAGTCATTTTTATTTTAGTAATGAAATGGAGATCTCATAGATTTCCTTCATTCAAATGAGGCTAAACTGACTTAAGTCAGTCAAGGGAGGCAAAGAAAATTAAGCAAAAGATGATAGGAGAGACAGGCAGACTTGGCAAAACCCATGAATGACTGCAGACAGCTAACATGGAGAGGAAGGCTCCTCCCTGCCCTGAGAGGCTAAGATTCTCAGATCTTCAACACTGCACAACTTCCAACCCAAATTCGCTTCAGATTTCTGTCCTCCCTCTAGCAGGCCCTAACCCTGAAGTCCCTAATGCAATTCTGCTCACCTGACCTCCCAGAACACCCAGTTTGGACAGCTTTCCTTCCCTCTGCCCCAACCAAATGCACCTACCACAGATCCCGGACAACGTGCTTTCCTGTTACAAGAAGAAACTGATACACAGACCCCATCATCATGGGCTGCCCCCCAACCGCTATTTCTAGAACACCTATCCACCTGATCAGCAGTCTCCTGCTGTTGAACCCCAAGAGGTTTAGAACCTCCAAAATCAAGAAGGTTAAGGATTATGTCAGCAGTCTTGAGGGAAATTTTTTTACTCAAGAAGGGCCTTAAGGCTCCCCTAAACTAAGAATTTAAAATATTAGAATCATATGATAGCTCTTCACAGTTTACACAGCATTTTCCACATCCATTTTTTATCTCATCCTCACAACACCCCAATAAAGTGGGTCTTACAGAGATTATCCCCACTTTGGTACCAAAAAAATTAAGACTCAGAGAGGCTGCTTAACTTGCTCATGGCCACACAGCTGTCAAACCCACAAACAAATCCCCTCACTTCAAAATGGCTAGCTCAATCCACTGTACCACACTGCCCCCCAGTGTTTCTGAGCAGGGACTCTTGCCCAGCTACAAAATCAGCAAGATCAAGTGCTGTCCTCACCCTCAACAAGCAAAGGCTGTTTTCTTGGCTATCCTCATTGTGATGGGGTGATTAGCCTCAGAATGATTCTTAAACAGTTCATTTCTGCCCTGAAAAGAGCCGAACACTTTCCTCATGTGTTTAATGAAAGTGACTATCTCCTAAGATGGCTCTAAATGGAATAACAAGCCAAAGTATCTGGCATACAGTAGGTGCTCAAGCTTTGCACACTGGGTAGGTTGACACACCTCAGTTTTCTGTTTGAGATTCTGGCTAGAAAAGGAGGTTTGAAACAACTAGCTCAGCATGTTACATACTAATCTGGAACTGAAATCCTGTATGTCCATACTGAGTGTTTATATTTGAGACATAACTGCACACCTCTGCTTATTGGACCTGCAGGATACATAAAATGAATCATTTCAGCAAAATGTATCTTCATATAAGGGACAGCAGAAACCCAGGAATTTGAGGAGAAAGGCAATAAAACAAATACTATTAAATTCCACTGACTCTTAACACACAAGTCATCTTAAGCATATTCGCACCATATGTCCCTGATTCCCAAGATGGTCCTCATTTTAGATGTTCTCTGCCTTGTTCGGACCACGTGGTGGACACTGTGCCAGGTCACATGACTCAGTTTTGGACTCAAAAAGATGGTCAGTGTAGAGCGTGCCAAACCCTGCTTGGGAACGCAAGACTAAAAGATCAAGGTCTAAGCCCTTAATTGCCCACATTGTAGAAAAGAATGAAACGTGTGAAAAAGGACACAGTGGAGAGAGGCTGGCAATTCAGACACCAGAAAGTAAGAAGTTTCCCAAGGAGGGGCATTCACACTAGATCCTGGAAGTTACCTCCTGCCCAGGGACAGAAGTAAAATGTACCTATCTGTGGTGTGTGCCCATTTTGCTCAGTCCTCTTGCTATCCAGTTAAATCTTTTTTTTTAAGTTTACTAACTTGAAGAAGAAAAAATGATCAGTTCTTACAGTCAATTCTTCAAGTATGAGTTAAAAACATTTAGAGACTTATATAAAGCACCTGGGAAAATCATTACTGGAGTAATTTTTTCATTTAAACATCCACCTGTGACATTGTCTAATAAACATCTTTTCCTCATATAAAAAATTTTAGAGGTTTATAAGTCTCCTGTTTCATTATTTTTTTAAGACTCTTGCTCATTTTCCCACTGAGGTTTTAATGTAGTGTTTTCTTGCTGATTTATAGCTTTCAATACAGTTATCACTACCTTTGTCATATTTGTTATAAGCATTTTTCTCTCGTTTGCTCTTTTATTTGTGATTGTTTGATAAGTAAATGTATTAAATTAATAAAGTAGAATCAGCTTTTCAAAATGCATCTGTCTGCATCCCATTCTGCCACAGTCCTTCGCCCACCTGCCTCAACCTTCCACACCTTATCTCAACCTGCCGGTTCATCTTTCCCACCCATCCCCATAACCATGCAGGCCCAGCCCCCTCACCTTCCCCTCTGATCCCCATCCAACCACCACTCCTCCCGCCTCCACGTCTTCCTTTCACCATGAATCACAGGGCCCACTCAGAGCTTCCTTCTCTTTGAAAGACTCCAGATCGTTTATTTATCTAAGACTCTCCCTCCACCCCCAGTCCTCTGTCCTCTAGGACAGAGAAGTAAGGGAAATGCCAAACCCAGAAGAAGACTGACAGTGAGTGTGGTGGCAGTGCTGCCTGGTGGTGGTGATTCAACAAAGATGAGCGAGACAGGCTGAGGTGGGTGTGGGAGCCGAGCTGAGGAGGCATCAAGAGGAGGAAGAAGATTAATTGAACCAAGCCAAGTTCAACCTGAAAGATGCTGGTTTGGTTTGTTCCAGAAATAGGGTTAAGCCTATGGCTGGTTCTTACTTGTTGGTAACAAGTTCACCCATCCCTTCTTTTAAATCCTTGTTCATTAATCTTCCTAAAGAAGGAACTTGACTTTGTGGAGTTTGCTGACTGTGTGACGAAAACTTGCTCTTCCACTGAGAGTGCAGAGGAGAAGTGTATACATGAAGATCTTCACAGGAAACTTCCACATAGAACAGGGAAACTGTCCCCCTCTGACTGCTGGGGAATATGCACTGGGGAGGATTAGATGCTGCAGCACCAGGAAGCTGCTCTTAGTTATCCACTCACTTGCTCACTCCTTTATTAATGTAAAACACATATTGATTGTATCTCAGACATGAGCGAGCATTGTGAATATGAGCGACAATGAATAAGTCAAGCACGGTCTCCATAGCATTGAAATTGGTGGCACAATGGAGGCCCTAGAGATGCTGGAGGGATGCCTGAAGGCGTACAAGACAACTGCACATAGAAAGTGATGCTGGCAATTCCTTTTAAGGTCAGTGACTATGTCTTGCTCATCACAAGGTTTTGCTCGTAGGAGATGCTCCCAGACATATGCCAAACAAGTAACCAGGATCTGAAGAAATGAGTAGGAGGCTCCAGACAGAAAGGAGAAGGAGGTGCATGACAGGGAAAGGGCCCCATGAGGAGGGAAGGACAAGAATCTCAGTGTGGGTGAAGTTGTACACAGCAGATGAGGCCAGAGAAGGAAGCCACCTTAGCATGCCAGGCTAAGGTGTTGGAACCTTATCCTGGGAACAAAGGATAGATTTCTTAGTGGGGCTGGCTACATGGTACCCATGTAGACAGACTTTCTCAACTGAAAATATTGTCTCTCAGATTCCAAAAAATTGGAGACTTTTTTTTCATCAAAAAGGTTCATCTTGGTAGCCTGTAGAATGGCTCAGACTACAGTGAATTTATAAAGACTTCAATCAAAGTCCAACCAGATGTCTACCCAGATACTTAGTGTCTCTTTCCTGGGGGCTCTTTTACAGCTGAGAACCCAGATCCTTCACTTTATCCTCTGAGTATATTAGAAATGTCCCTGCTGACTCCCTGCTGCCTTTCTGAATACTGTGGTGGGCAGCAAATGTGCAGAGCAACAAGGGAGGGCACCAGAATCAGGGATATGTGACACTCCCAGGCATCTCACAGAGCCCACACTTTGAGACAATAACAACAAATCAACGTCTTCCAGCATGGCAGCCATAAAGCAAATAGCACTAGATTGCTTAATTTTCTCTCTCTCTTCCCTAATTTTTCCCTTGAAAACACCACATATACATGTGTGTATATGTGTGTGTGTGTGTACTGAACACTAAAAACCTAGGCCCAGCCTTAGCTCTACAACTCAGTGTTGAGTCACAGACCAAGCCACTTAAAGTCTGAAACTGAGTTCTATGATCTCCAAAGGACAACGCATCCACACAGTTGTTTCAAGAAATGCGAGAGAGGAGGTCTCCAAAGCCCCTGTCAAAGGTCTGGTGCATAGTAGGCACCTACACACCTCCCTGCCATTCTTGGCCTCCCTACCCATGCTGAGGCAGAATTGTGACAAGCCTGGTTTACAGTGCTCAGAGCTACCTACCTCCTAACTTCAGGTTGCAGGCGCCCCACATGGAAGGTCCCACTACTGTTTGTTTTACAAACACAGATGTGTCATTTCCTAGTGCCTGGAGATGGGCAAAACAGTAGCCGAGAACTAGAGAATCTCAAGTGTTGAGTCCATAGCCTCCCCTCCCATATGCCATCCTTCTCCTTCCTGCAGAAATTGCTCCAGCACATCCGCACAGCTACACACACACAGCTTGTAGCCACTACTCTACCCATATCCCCTACAGTTTCGCCGAACAGCTTTTTTCCCAGCAGTGCTGTCTTCTCTCTCCTTGTGGACTGATTCTCTCATCTTCCAAGTCTCAGACCAGTTGTCCTCTCCTGCAGGAAGAGAACACACGTACCAAACAGCACCCTGCCCAGGCTCCTTCTGCATGTTTTGCTCTCATTAGCTCATCATGTAGCATGTTGCATTGAGATTCTCTGGTTTTCTATATCCCCTCATATGGCCACCAAGATCTTCAACAACAGAAACCATGACTTATGTGTCATCTTATTCAGTTCCCCTCACAGAAATGGGGCCTAAACAGGCATCTGGCAGAGTTGTGAAAGGAAGTTGATAAACAGCATGAAGAGTCCTGGAAGACTGCTCCCATGAGTCATCCTGAAATAAACCCCTAATCTCCAAAGGTGTCTCCCTGCTCCATGAACCATCTGTCCTATATTCACACCCTTGTGTAGTCCTTGTCCACTTGACTCTGGCTGGTCCAGAAGAATGCAGAGGAAGTGCCTGGGCATAGCTCCCAAGGCTAGGTCATGGGAGATTTGCAACTTCCACCTGGGTTTCTTGCAACAGTATCTCGAGGACAGTGGGTCTTACCTCAATGCAATTTTGCTTCTCAGGAAAATTTAACAATATCTGAAGGCATCATTTGGTTGTCCCACCTGGATAGGAGAGGAGTTGGAGGACATTCCTACAGCATCTAATTGATAGAAAGCTGGGGCACTATCTAGTATGTCTGCAATGCACACAACAGCCCCTCACAACAAAATGACCCAAAACGTCAGTGGTGCCCAGATTAGGAAACCCTGTTCTAAGAAAAGCTAGAATCTGGTTATAGTAGTGAATGCCTATAATCCCAATACTCTAGAAGACTGAGGCAGGAGAATCACAAGTTCCAGCCCAGCTCGGGCAACTTAGTGACGTAGCAAAACTCTATGCCAAAATTGAAACAAAAAAATTTTTAAAGGCTGGGGAATTAGCACAGTGTGAAAGCCCCAGGCTCAACGGAAAGAAAGAGAAAGGGGTGGGGGGGATGAGAAAGAGACAGAGAGGGAGGGAGGGAGGAAGGAAGGAAGGAAGGAAGGGAGGGGAGGGAAAGTAGGAGGGAGGAGAGAGAGACTGAGACAGAGAGAGCTAGATATCATATAAGAAATCCTACTCTCTTCAGACTGCCACGCCAGCAGCAGGAAGAAGTCCAAGCAGGTTGTGTGTCCAGCCTCTATTCATCCATGAAGCTGAGGCACCAGACATTTAAGAGAAAGAGACAGAGAGAGAGGGAGGGCTAACTCTCTTAAGCATTCAAATGACTCTAGCCTCAGACCCCAAATGAGAATCACCCAGCCAAGCCACATCAATCCATGGAAGTGTGAATGACGGTAACACTGGTTTGTTTTTATTTGTTTGTTTTGTTTTGTGAGACAGGGTCTTGCTATGTAGTTCAGGCTTACCTTGAACTCACTATATAGCCCAGGCTGGACTCGAACTCATGGTAATCCTCCCACCTCAGTCTCTTGAGAGCTAGGATTACAGGTGTTCGTCACCACACATGGCTAGTAACATTATTTTAAACTGCTCAGCTTTGGAGTGGTTTGTTAGGCACAACTAGATCACCAAAGCATCTGGATTCTGATGTTTCTAGGATTCTCACCTTTCTAATGCCTCTCCTTTTCATGCTTTTCTTCCTCCTATCTTGAAGTATCTTCCTCCTATCTTGAAGTCTGGGTTAGCAAGATTTTTATGCAAATAAAATGGTGAGCTGGTTGCCCAGGTGTTTCAGACATAGGCAAATTCCCAGATAGTAGTTTCAGTCCTCCTAGTGAGGGAACCACGAATGCTGCAGTGGTTTGTAAATGAGTGACTGGGCCATTTTCATTTTATTGGTGGGAAACGGGGATAGTAAAAGTCAGGCAGCAGCTTCTAGATGTGCCTGGAAAACTGCACTGGTCAAGGTGAGAAGGTCCTGCCAGAGAACAGGTGAGCTTTGGTTGAGATCTAGAGTTCACAAAAGGGGATGACGGGCCACACCACAGTCTCTTTGACTTCCAAATCCTTACAAACTTACCACCTAACTCAATTTCACAAGCCTTTCTTGAACATTTGTTCAGAAGTTTAGCTTATCCTCAGTGGAAGGCTCGGAGAGTAAATGATCTCGTTTCTACATAAACCAATAAAACAGGACAAAATGAAGTTGGTGCTGGTGTTAAGCAAGTTTGAGCAAGTAAAGGGTCTGTGAGTTTGTATTATTATGGTAATAAAGGGACACACATTCAACACATACCATTTACCAAGTGGCTACTATAGTCTGAGCATTAAACTGCAAAAGAAATCCAACAGTCAGAGGTACACAACTAAACTTATAATTCATACTTTCAAGCACAACACATTGTCCTAGGCACTTAAGAGATAAATAACTGTTATGTCCCAAAAATTAATGAACATCATGCTAATTTTAGTCTCCATATTGAGACAATTTTTTCAGCTTCACTGAGGTGTACTTGACAAATCAAAATTGTATATATTCAGAGTCTACAACATGATGTTCTAGTGTACATGTACATTGTGAAATGGTTACAGACAATCAAGTTACTTAACATACCCACCACCTGACATAGTTACCTTTGTGTGTGTGTGTGCACATGCGTGTGTGTGTGGTGAGAACACTAAACACGTTTTCTCTTAGTAATTTCAACTACACAATACTGTATACCTGTATAGCTATTATTCACTGTGGTCACCATGCTCTACATTAGGTTTCTGGAAATTATTTACCTTATACTGCAAGTTCACCCTTTGACCACTATGTCCCCATTTCCCCCAATCCATCCCCCAGCCCCTGGTAGCCACCCCTCTGCCCTTTGGTTCTATCAGTTTGATTGTTTTAGATGTCACATGTAAGTGACAAGATACAGTACTGACTTTCTGTGTCTGGCTTATTTCACTTAGCATAACATCCTGTGAGAAAGACTTATAAATCTCACAGTATTCGCTGTATTCTGAAATTTTAAAAAGGAATGAGGAAATAATCTCTCTTGTTTTTTCTATATTTTTATCAGTGCATGTTGGTTATACAGATTAATGGGTTTCGTTTTGGCAGCGGTGCACATGCACACAACATACTTTAATCATTCTCCCCTATCACCTCCTTCGTCTCACCCTCCCCCCTGGTTTCAGGGAGAGTATTTCAATGTATATAAGTATTTTGATCATATTTGTGTCCCCTATTACCACCCTTAAGCTCCCTCTTTCCCTCTTTCTCCCTTTCCTCTTGTCTAATAACAGCCTCCCTCTACTTTGTCCTCCCTAATGTGTGGAATCTAAAAAAAGACAAGAGAGGAAATGATATTTCCGTAAAAAGGGGAAATCCAGCAGCTGAGATTTTTTATTTCACACATGGGTTCCTAATTTTCTCAAAGGTGCAGTTCTAGACCAGATACTTCAGACCATGATTTCAAAATGGCGGACAGGCTCCTTCGGGAACTTGAGGACATCTAAGTGGTACAAGGTGTGAGTCAGAATCACCCAGAGACCCAGTTTATGGAGATTGTGTTCAACCAGGCATCTACCTTACCACAGCAAGGAAATGTGGCAAAGTGCATACTGGTCACAAGTGATATACCTATCTTGGCCAAAGCTAATCACGCAGTCACTCTTTACTCAAGGGAACCTGCCTGGAACAGAGGAGAACTAGAAATACTTGATGAACAGCACCAGTGACTATTATGAAGAGTCACAGCATAATTCAGAGGGAAAGCAATTTTACTTAAAGGTTGATCATTGAAAGCACCAATTTAATAACACAGATGTTATTTGGAATTTGTCTCAAATTCCAAATAGGCATAAATTTTTAAGTTAAAACATAAGCTATGAAGGATTTCAGGCTACTATATTCTTAGGATTATACTCTTTAAACTCCCTTCAGTCACTCTACTTTGTTACTTTGAAGGGACGGGGTGGGGGACAAAGGCTTAGGATAAATATTCCACATAAGAGAAAGAGAAGAAATAGATGCTTTGGGGCACTCAAGATAAGTTGTGGGTAATGTTCTAAATTTCCTGTAAGGCAGAAAAGAAAACACAGAAACATCACCTTTTTTTTTTTTTTTCAATGGAAAGCAAACACATCCACATCCATGAACAGAGGCCAGTGTCTTCCTGGGAATTACTAAATGGCTAATGAGGCTGCCTCCAAACGCCATTTGTAAGTGAACAAACATGCTATTCTGGTATCAACTACTATTGACTAAAGGGATGACATGCAACCTGGGTCAGTGAAAACTAGTTGTTTTCTGTAGATAAAACTTAATTCAGAAATGGAATTGGAAGAATCTTGAAACACTGACAATAGCTACAAATACTGAGTACATACTATATGCCAGCTACCATTCTAAGTCATTTCCCTACAATAGCTAACAAAACGCTCAAAGTCATCTGATGTGGTGGGTGCTAATAAGGAAGCTGAGGGACAGAGACATTCCTGTGCCCGAAATCATAAGCTTGTAAGTGGTGGAGCCAGGTTTCAACTTGCAAGCAGTCTGACTTAGAATTCTCACTTTTAACCGTCAGTCTATTCTACCTCAACCTGATCAGTTATGGCCCCTTGAGCATCTCGTGTGTCCATCAAGCTCTGACAGGTGCTGGCAATCATTCAGCTCCTTATTAAACTACCCAGGTAGGTGTGCAACACACAGGCTATGCTATCAATTACAGCCCTGTCAGTGGGTCTTCCTTCTTCATTCACCCAGGGAGGCCTTGACTTTTCTGAGGACACTGCTGGACCAGTTCCCCTCTGGCCCACAACCAAAGCAATCCAAGTCAGGCCTGGCATGGGCATCTTGGGCCAGTATGATTTTCTGAAAGGAGATTTTGCATTTTCCCCACCTCACTTTCCAGTGATTGATGGAGACCACAAAGCTCCACACACTACACTAACTGGAAGAGATGACCTCAGCTTGGAAACATTTTAGGGGTGGTAACGCCAGTTTCCTGCCCTTTCCATGAGAGAACTAGAGAAAGAAAACTGAATGTAGCTCAAAGAGTGCTCCTTACATTAAAAGAAATAAAAGGAAAAACCTTTTCACAGAAGCTATTAGAGGAGGATAGCGCAGAATATTCTTCTTTTATTTGGGAAACACTGGCCAAGCTTCTAGTACATGCCATACAATATCCTCACTGCTATATCCACCACCCATCCTAGAAACTACACCAGGATCTATGCTTGCCATGGTTGGTTTGGATCTACTCAATCCAAAACTGAATGTCAGTCCATGGGACTAAAGAAACCATAAAAGTGATCATGGTGATCATCAGTTGAGTCAGGAAAGAGTCAGAGATCATTAATGAGTTTAGCCCTCGTCAGAGGCAAGTAATAATCCATAAGCCCTCTGGAAAGACCATTGGGTGGGAACACAGCAAATCTGAGCCAGGATTACACACCACACTGCCCGGGGGCCAGGCTAATACAGGACAAGTGTGAAGAAGTCCTGGGCCACAGTGACCCTGCTTCAAGGCACTGCGGTCCCTATTTTCTTTCTCCACAAACAACAGGCAGTCTAACGAAACATTTGCTGGGCAGAACTGATTTACAATATGCTCAGTGATGCTCTGTGATGCTGAGTTCCACTGTAGAAATCAGTACCATGGCTGGGGAAAGTCACACAGGGGCTGTGATGCTTGGCTTACTTACCATTCAAGGAGAGATAAAAATCTCTATGTCGATGATGTTATATAAGAATAACTATTATATCCACCCAATTTTGAACTCCTTCAGTGTGGTGACCTTTCTACCACTAGCTTTAGACATCAGGTCTAGCACACTGTGGATTAAACAAGGAGTTCTGCATGGACGGATGGATGGATGGATGGATGGATGGACAGAAAGATAGACTAATGCATAAAAGGATGAATGAAAGAAATATACACCTGTTACACACAAAACATTGTGCTATATCATCTACAAGTCTCTCATTAAAAAAGAAAGAGGGTCAAATCCTGTTGGTCATAAGCCCAAGTCTTCTAAGTTCATTCCTTGGCCCTTTGTCACCACAGTGCACAGCCAATTCTTTAAAGTGGGGGTTGGGTGTGTAAGATAGGAATTGATCAGGGGATCAGGACCATGGCTTATTTCAACTACCTTCTTCCAGTGGGCCTTTTCTCACCTCAATTTAATTGCTCACCTTGCTTGCTTATTCATTTGCTCACTTCTGGTTCCCTGAGCCTCCAGCATGTGCCAGATCCTATGTTAAGCCAGGGGACAAAGAGCCAGGGCCCTCATCCCTGGTCCTGTCCCAAAGGAACTAATTTTCCAGGGTGCTGCCTTTGCAGGACTCTAGACAAGAACACCACAACCCATGCCAAGCCTCCAAATTATAGCAATATTCTAAGGAGCAGCTGGGGTTTTATTTTTCATTTCCTCAGCATACCCGTCTCTCCACATTTAGTTGATAGGCGCTAAAGCACAGGCCCTGACACCTGGGGGTGCGCTTTTGAAAAATGTGTGGACCATATGCATACCTAATATGCAGCAGGGCCAGGAAGAAATTGGTACAATACTCTTGGCACCATCTAGGTTTTTTTTTTTTTTTTTTTTGGTAATTCCTTAACATCTTGCCTACAAATTGCATCCTAGAGCACTTCAGAGAGCTGAATAACCCCCAAATGCCGATAGCTTATTTCATTATGCTTTCTTTGGGACTTTAAAGGAGGGGGGACCAGAGAATATCAGGAACAGTTTAGCAGCATCAAGGTTGATTAGGCTGAAGAACATTCAAAGAAATTGATTTCTGTATTCCTTTTGTTACCAAAATCATGTGTTTTGCTGAAAGCAATCCTGTGATTGCTTCACAAGTATGTTCCTAACCTCTCATGAGCCCATTAGCCATTGTTTGGCTGCCTTTTATTAATTTTTTGAAAAAAGAAAAGGGGGTGAAAAGCAGAACTAGAGAGCAATCCTATGGCAGCAGCCAGAGTAAAATAGGCCCTATTCTGGACATGGAGAAATCAAGCTTCTATCTCTTTATTACTTCTAAATTGTGTAGCCTTAAGCAAATCACTGTACTTCTCTGGGGTTTAATTGCCTCCTACGATTAACTGCAACAGAAATAATGATGTCCATCTCCATAGGGTTGTACTGGTCACCTCGCCTTGCCATGTGCATCGTTCTGGGGCATCACATCAGGCCTGGCATGGAATCACACCTCTAACCTGTGAGCTATATGACCTTATGCAAATTAGATAACCTCTCTGAACGCCAATTTCCTTGTGTGTTAGTCAGCTTTCCACTACTAAAATAACTGAGCTAATCAACTTAAAAGAATGAACAGTTTACTTTGGTTCTCTGTTTCAGAAGTTTTAGTCCGTGTTTACTTGGCCCTGTTGCTTTCAGCCTGTGGCAGCACAATACATCATAGCAGGAGAGAGGTCTTTCATCTCATGGAGCCAAGAAGCAAAGGGAGACAGACAGGGCCTGGGCTCCCAGTGTCCCCTTCAAGGCCATACCCCTGGTGATGTAACTTCCCTCCACAAGGCTCTTAAAGCTTATACCACCTCCCAATTGTGTCACAGGTGAGGGACCAAGCTTTCAACACATGGGTCATTAAGAGACATTCAAGGTCCAAACTGTTACACCCTGCAAACTGGAAATAGGAAGAGAAGAGCAGGCCTAAGCTTCAAATGAGGCAAGGGATCTAAAATTCCTTTTTAAAAAGTTGTATAAAGATTTAGGCTCAATTCTCCCTGGACCCAAATTCCCTCTCATGATCTTCACCAGCATTCCCTCCAGCTGCCCCAAATGATAAAAGCAAAAGCAGTGTGTATGCTGCACAAGGGAAGCTTCCAGACAAGTCTCAGCATCTACTTCCAGCCAAACTGCGTCCACCTGTGTAGTAGCCGCCACATCAAATAATGTAAAAGTTTCCATTAATATTATCATTGTCATTATTCACTGTGTGATAGAAGCAGTTACTCTGAATCCTCCTGACTCAATGATTTAAAGATCATCTTTCAATGATAAGCAGCTGACATCTGCACAGCAACTTACAAGAACTTTCAGAGAGCATTCATCATCCCGACCCAGTAGTAGCCCATTTTAAAAGTACAGAAAGAAGCTCAGAGAGGTGAAGTGTCTGGCCTCAAGCCATGTAGTAAGTGGCAGATCACGGATGGGTCCCAGGTTTTGGGATTCTAGACTTGGGGATTCTGAATTTGAGTTTGTACCTCTGCCTCTGGCATAGAAGACAGAGCCCCATGATAATGAACCTAGCTCTGCTACCCAGGGGCAGCCTCATTTAGAGGAAGGATCCCACACAACTAGCAGTTTTCTTCCCTTCCAGGGAAAAGAAATGAAAGGAAGTTGGAAGGATCTAGATAAGTTCCTGCCTACCTCTTCCCCTGCAAATTTTTTTGTTCTAGTGGCCAATGAAAGCTTTTCGGCCTACAGTGCCAGAATGGCCCTAACACTCACACATATGAAAGCTTTTGGCCTCCTGTTTATTATTTATTTGCTTGTTGAAAAGTAGTATATTTCTCTTCAGGCCAACTTCTGAAGCTCAGTCCAAGGCCATTTATTCTTCAATGTCATATGCTAGATTCAACTGCATTTCTCATTCTACAAAGATGAATGGCTACAATGTGCACAAGCATCTCTAAACCTTCATGCATGGTTTATATATTGCTATCAGCAACCAAAGTTGATATTAGGATGATTGGAAAAGCTGTTTTAAACAAAGTAAACAAAGAAAGAGCTAACTTACTGAATGTCTAGTCCATTCCAGCTGCTATAACAAAATACCTGACCCTAAGTAATTTATAAACTACAAAAATTTTTTGTTTACAGCTCTGCAGGCTAAGAAGTTCAAGATCCAGTGTCTGCCATCAGATGTGTGCCAGCTGAGAAGGAACCAAGTTTTCACAGAGGGGGAAAGAGAGTCAGGACCCTTCAACCTCTTTTGTAAGGGTAGTAATTCCATATGCAGGGGCAGACTCCTCGTGGCTTAAAAGACCTTCATAACGCTATGCCACTGGGAGTCAGGTCCTAACATATGAGTTTGAGGGGACAAACATATTCAGACCACAGCATTAGACCCTCCATGTGTCAGGCCCTACAAGAGGCCATTGGTCCTCACAGCCTAAGAGAAAGAGGTCATTACACTTCTTTCCAGATGCAGGGTGTCAGACTCAGGCTTCACAGCTTGCCCGAGGTCCACGAGATGAAGCATGCAGGATGAGAAGCCAGATTCATTAGAGTCCAAAACCTAAGCTTCCAGCTGCAATATCTGCACGTGCAGTGTTATTCAACCTGAGATATGTGCTTCTCCTGAAGGTTTCTCCACCTTTAGCTGCTTAAACTTAATGGTAGAAGGAAAGAATCTGCTTCTCAGTAAATGTGAGATTGAGTTGGAAGTCAAGGAAAACTCACTTGGAAAGTAAAGTATGTTAAACTGGGCAGGAGGAGAAAGAATAAGGAGGAGGCCCAGAAATGGCACCTCTCCAGCCCCTCTGCACAGCAGAGTTGTCATCCCCATTGCAAATTCTGCCATTGAGCTGAAGAGGAGGGCAGTGGCCAGCAGAGCCCATCCTTCTGACTCTCCAGGTGCTGCCTTCCTTCCCCAGTCTCAGCACAGATCTGACCTCCTCACACTTGGGGAGGTCTCCCTGCCCAGCCTTTCAGGGGCAAATGTCAGGAGTCTGTCAGTGTAGTTGAGATTGTCATGTTTGTGTTCACAGCAATGCTCTGGGAAGCATCCTACATCCTTGTACCTCCAATAATGATATTTATTACAAAGACGCATCTCACGGGAATACATCTTCTCCATTTGTAAAAAAGTTTCACTGTTTTGCTATGTCTTATATAATACCAACATATTGTAGTACTTTCTAACCACCTACTCTGTTCCAGGTATTATATTTCTAGTCATACTTTCATGCACCCTATGATGAATGTATTATTCTCATTCCCACTCTATAGATGAGATAAATGGTGATTCATCCAAGGATATCCAGGTGTTACAAAGATTCTACATCTAGACTTCTGGATTCATTGTTCATGTTTTTCCAGTGCCCTACCCCTGCCTTTCCTGGACTCAGCTCAGAGGGCGGACACTTGCTAAAACACATAGTGATGAAAATTTTTGCAGACTTGTACAAATGCTAATAGCTATTTTAGTCTAGGTCATGTGAGAACAGAGGTTAAGACAGAAGTAAATACAGTGGAAATGTATTATGGGAAATAGATGTGCGGGGAAAAATGATGAGGGAGTCAGGGAAAGCTGAAGAATCATCACACTGTGATGCAGGAATGACCCTGGATGAACGAGAGGGAAGGCAGGATGAGGAAAGTGTGGGTAGGTGTATCTCAGACACCACTAGGGCTTAAGGAAAGCTTGCCCAGGCCATTGCGGAGAATCCTCAGGCCAAAGTGACCCACCAGAGAGCTTCCCATGGCTCAGCAACAAGTCAGACTTGGTCCCTGGCTGGGAGGAACCTGTGGGAAGTGGGGCTGTGGTGCGAATATAGTGACAGACTTCAGAGCAGCTGAAGCCCTGAACAATCACAGTCCCTCCAGTCAGAGAGGCTTGTTTTCATGGCTGCCATTTTGTACAGAATCATATAAAACATTTAAACTCTTCTGAAACACTTGTGCTTTCATGTGTAAGCTGGGTGGGGTATTTTATAACTTTTTGTATTAAAAACAAAACAGTGATATAATAAAATAAAGCCCTTTATAAGAGACATGAATTCTATACAGAAGACAATTTGGGCATCCTGTATGTGATAAAACAACAATATAGAAGGTTACCGAGTTCTGTGATGGGTGGATGTCTCCTTTCCAATCCTGACAAGCTCAAATGGAATATTCGGGTTTCCGGTGGACCTGAATGGCCAGTTCATTGGACAACTGCAAAGAATCATGATAGCAGACACATCCTAAGGTGATCTCCAACTCTTGGTGTGCACACCCTGGTGTAATCCCCTTTTCGGGTGTTAGTGGGAACTGTGACTTCTCGCCAACAGAACATGACAAAGGTTACAAGCTGTCACTCCTATGACCACATTATGGTATCTAAGACTCTGATTCCCTAGAGTCACTCTTGCCTCCTACTGACCTTGAGAAGTAAGCAGTGTGTTGTAAACTGCCTAGGGAGAGGGTCACATGGTGGGGAGCTGTTAGCAGCCTGGCAGAACTGAGGCCCTCACCTACTATAGGCCACAAGAAAATGAATCTGCCAACTCTATCCATTGGGAAGCAAATTCCTCCCCAGCTGAGCCTCCAGATGACAAAGTGGCCTAGCTGACACCTTGCTTCCAGCTTTTTGAGACAGCCAGCAGAGGAACCAGCTAAGCCAGGACCCACCAACTGACTCACAAAAATTGTAAGATAATAAATGTGTGGTTTTTAAACCACTAAGTTTGTGGCAACTTGTTACACAGAAATACATAACTAATATAATTATGAATATGCTTTGTACTGAGCACTGCTGTAGGTAGAGTGGTCACATTTGCTTGGTCAGGCCACGAACCCAATCCTAGGTGAGAAAAGTGGAAGCTGAACTACCCAATAAAAGATGACACTTATACTAAACTGAAATGTAACTTACAAAAAGTATCATGATAGACTGCAAAATAAATTTCTGGGTGCACACAATCACAAAAGCATTATTTCTACCCTTGTGTGTTGGGAAAAGTCTTCTAAACACAACCTCTAAACTGAGAGGGAAGTTCCAATACAATGAAATTATTGCACATTCACAGAACGTTCTATACTTCAGGTTAAAATGAAAGCATCCATGCTTGATCCACATTCTTTTTTTAAGTGTCTGTTAAAACTCCAGCTAAGAGAGACAGTTTGTTCATTGTGGAAGAATGCCATAATTAGTAATATTTTTACACTGCACTTTTTCCTCTGCATCCCCAGTTTAGCAAAAGACACACCTGTGCCTCTTTCCTACGTAGGATGTGAAAGAATTGCTTGTGTAAGGCCCAAAGGAATGAAACAGCTGTTGGCAACGTCACTGAGGAGGGTTTCCCTCACCAACTGCCAGTCTCCATGGTGACTGCCAGCCACAGCTTGCAAACAGTTACCTTAACTGCATTACACATCCCTGCAGACACCCGCAGAGGGAATCGTTGATCTCTTGGTCACCATGGTTTCTGTTTCTGCTGTGATCTGGGATGTTCTCTAGGCACGTATATACATGTATGTACGTATATTAATGGATGCACTGAAGCTTAGCACATGCTGCCCTTTGCTCTTAATGGAAGCCAAAACATGCTTGAGGAGTGACTCGTGTAATCTTTGTGATGAAAACGATATAGTAATCCTCACCCCAGCAAAAGCTCTTTGGTTGCTCACAGGATCAGCTCAAAAATTCCTTCAGACTGACTGATGGGAATGCTGTATGACTGAGTCTCCAGGGAAAAGAGTACATCTGCAGGCACTAAAACTGCTTTTAAATTTTGGACTTTATAGAAAAATAACTCACAACCGATGGGTCAGTTTTGCTTAGTTCCAAAAAAAAGTAGTGTGCATAATCATGATATTTTCTCTGGATGACTAACATTTACATTCTCAGCTGTGCGGCCATCTCATCCAGAATATCACAGCATGAGCAAGAAAGTCATCCTCAGAATGACTTCTCAATGCTACAGTTGTGATCTCCATTCTGATGCTGACAAATCTGCACCATTGTAATCTTGGAGCTTGTCATACTTTAACATGAATGCAAATCACACGGCAGGTCTTATGAAAATGCAGGTTCTGAGCCAGTGAGTGAGGCTGGAGATCCTGCACTTGTGACATGTTCAGATGATGCTGATGATGCTGGGCCAGGGACCACTGAGCTATAGGGCTCTAAGGAGTCCTCACTATGACTGGAACATGTGAGAATTACAATGAGGATTCCCAACAATGACATAATTTATGCAAAAATGTCACACCCATCACCTTGTATGGAACAAGTGTTCAATAAATGTTTCCCTCTTTTGCAAAATGTTTCTTTCCAATCTCATTAGCTCATTGGACTATCACAACAACAAAATGGAATTTGGGGAAGGTGAATTAACTGTTCAAATTTATGAGGCTAAGGGGCAAAGTCAGAAGGGTCTTCTCATTCCTGGCCCTGTGTTCTTTCCATCACACCATGCTGTGAGTGGTCATATTCACATTAGGAATGTCACTTAATTGATTCAAGATGAAAACCATCTCATTTTATTTTTGAAAGTCAGAAAACCCTGAAATCAAAACCTGGCACAGACATCCTTGCAAAAAAACTCTATAGGTCAATCTCAAAAACATAGAAGCAAAAATCCTAAATAAAATATTATCAAATCAAATCCAGCCACACATTTAAAGAATAATACAGAATGACTAAGGGGAGTTTATTCCAAGAATGTTGGATAGTTTAATATGAGGAAATCTATTAACATAATTCATCACATCACCAGGTCAAAGGAGAAAAACCATATGATCATTGCAAAAGCTGCCAAAAGGACATTTGATGAAATTCAATAGTCATTTGATTTTTTTTTAAAGTGGAATTAAAATCTACATCTTTAACTTGATAAAGGATAACTTCCTGAAAGCAACAGCCAATAATCTACTTAACTGGGAAACAGAGTAAGATAGATCTACCAATCCTCATTCCCATTTTAAAATCTTGTTTTAGAGTTTTTAATCAATGTAATAAGATGGGAAAAATAAGAGATAGAAATAGTTTAAAGGAGCAAATAATATTATAATAATGTTCAGATGCTAAGATTTTTATCCTCAAAAAATCCAAGAGAACTTATTTAGATCTGCTAAGAAGAGTCCAATGGGATCAGCAATGACCAGTTAGAAAATAGGAATTCAAAAGGCCCCATTTAAACTAAGGAACCAAAAACACTAAGATACTTGCTAACAAACTTAATGAGTAGTATTCTTTAAACTTTAGAGTTTCACAGTTAGGTATAAAAGAAGAATTGAATAAATATCGAGAAATTCCATGCTTCTGGATAGGAAGTCTTCACACTAATTTACAGACTTACTAATTTTTCAGTCAAAATTACAATGGCATTCTTGGAACTTGAGAAAATAATCCTAAAGTTCAGCTAGAAAAATAAATGCTTGAGAACTGTCAAGAAAATATTGAAAAAGAAGAATAATGTAGACAAACTTGCCCAACCAGATTTTAAGATGTACTATAAACTTACAATAAATAAAATATGGCTGTAAAGGTGCCAGAAGAGAACGACAGATCAAAGAAGCAGATTTTTTTAAAGAATTACAGAAATGGCCCAACTATCACTAAGAATTTATTAAATGACAAAGATAGCATCCATAGTCCACAGGAAATTTTGTTCAACTAATGAAATCACTACGGGAAAATAAATATAATCACACTTTTATTTTACATCATAAACCAAAATAAAGTTGGATTTAGGAGTTAATGCTTTAAAGACACTTTATTATTATTATATATATATATATATATATATAGAGAGAGAGAGAGAGAGAGAGAGAGAGAAAGTCCTTCTTAACACAAAGCAGAGTCAGAAAAACTTGAGGAAATTAAACTATCTAAAAATAAAGAACTTTCATGCAGGGCAAAATAAAAGCAAATGACAAACTAGAAAACTTAAAATATGTATGATAGGTTAAGAATTAATACAATAAAAATGCATAATGCAGTGAGAAAAAGAGTAGCCCCATATTACAAAAACGGGAAATCTATATGAAGTCCGTTTCCAAACCAAGAAATATAGTCAATACATACATGAACAAATGTTCAATTTTATTATTCATCAAAACCACTAAAATTCTATACATGGCGCATTTTTCCATAAATTTGACAAAGTCTATAGTTCAGTGAGGGAGTTTAGAAACTGACATTTTTGTATGCTGCTTAGAGCATAAATTGGTATATACTTTTGGAAAAACAACCAGTAGTACATTTCAGAAGTCTTAAAATACGCATACTCTTTAGCCAAGCCATTTCACCTCTAAAAATGTATGACTTCCCAAAATGTTATAAAATATAAATATGTACAAGACACGTACATAGAAACACATTTTGTAATGTTATTTATAATAGAACACAAAAAATGCTTTACAATAGAGCAGTAAGTAAGTTAAATATGGTCAATCTTGTCAATGGACTGCAATGCGGCCATTCACTCACTGAATTAGTCTATTTATTAACGTGAAACGATGTTCAAAATATATGAATAAGGAGAAAAAGCTAGGTATGAAACTGTGCAGTGTTTGATGGCATTCTGAAAAAAAGAAGAGCTATAGAAAAATAGTAATGTTTACAGTGATTATTTTAAAGTGACTGAATAATACATAATCTGCCTTTTTTCCATTTGCTTTTCTATATTTTGCTATTTGGGCATACCGAGCATGAATTGCTTTCGCGGTAACCACAAAAATGATGTGTGTGCATCTATGTGTATCCTTTTTTAATGAGGCAGCTGGGAGCTGGTGTTTAATTCTGAGGAGTGCAGTGACGCAAGCTGAGTGAGGCTTAGAGAAATCTGTTTTCACTGCTGGGAGCAGGTTAGGTCAAAAGAGTGAGAACTTGAAAAGGAAGAGGTGTACATCTGAGTTCTGCTGTCGCAACTGCAGCATCAGATCTTTAGGGCCCCACCTGGAGATAGTGACTCGGTTCAAGCAGGTGAGAGCCAGGAAACCGGTTGAAGGTGAATCATCAGGAAGGAGTGAGAAAGACGCAAAAATGTGAGGGTGGCGTGAGCCTTGGGGCCAAAGGGCTGGTGATGCCAATGCAGCCACAACAAAGTGAGTGAGCCTATATTTCAAGATGGATGGTTCTTGTGAAGACACAGCTATTCAGGGTGAGTTCTAAACACAAGGACGCTCAGGTCAGAAGCTTTGCTTGGATAGGGGCTCAGTTTCTCTAAGAAACTTCCTCCCATGCCAATAATTCTTTATGGTTTACAAAGGTGCACCTTCACAGATCTCATCTGATTTTCCCAGGCATGATAATCATCACCACTGCAGTTGTGCAGGTGAGATGACTGGAGGTACTTTAACCTGCTGCCCAGGTCTCTGTAAAACGACTGATTCAGAACCAGAATCCAGACCTGTCTGTCTTCGGATCTAATATCCTTCTACCTTCATTACTCTGTTTCACTACAAATACGCACGGTAGTTAGAATCAAATAAGCAGATGTATTTGCTTTAAAAAAAAAAAAAGAAATAAAGGGGTATGGGCATGGTTCTATACACCTGCAACCTCAGCTACTCGGGAGATTAAAGGTTGGAGCACACCCTAGCTAGGTACATTAGCAAAACCTAGTCTCAAAAATTAAAAGGCCTGGGAATGTAGCTTGGCACAAGGAAGGAAGAAAAAGGAGAAGGGGAAGAAGGGAGGAGGAGAGAAGGACAGAAAAGAAGAGAGGGAGGACCAGGTAGTAGAGGAGAGAAGTGGTGAGGAGAGGAGAGGACGGGAGAGGAGAAGAAAGGGAAAGAGGGGAGTGGAGGGGAGGAGAAGAGAGATCAGGGCAAAAAAAAATGAAACCTTAAATTTAGCAAGCTAAGACAATATGATTATACAATGAAAAAGAACTGAGAAGATCCAACTAAAATTTATAATGCAGAGGCAGTGATGATACAAACTAGGAATGAATTTATCCATTCAGTGAACAGTTACTATTATCTGTCAGGATAATCTATATTATATCATGATAAGAAAACAAAAACAAAAACAGGAGTATGGTGTCTTAAAACAATAAATGTTTCTATTTCTTTCTAGTTTGCAGTACAAGTTCATCACAAGATGTCAGAAAAGCTCTCTAGTCAGGAACCCAGGCTGAGCAAGAAGCCAGCATCTTTTACAACTTGGCAATCATTGTTCCAGAAAGAAGAAAAAGCTCTAGAGACACTAGAACTAATAAACACCCCAAGATGGGAGTGACCCACATCATCTCTTCCACCCCTGAACACAAATGAGAATAAGTCACATGTCCCCCCACCCAGAGTGGGCCAGAAAACTGGAGAACCACAAAGGAGTGATGAGCAGCCCCCACAACCACCCCAGCACTGAATACCTGTATTCATTGATGGACAGCTTGCCACAGCCTCATGCACTCAGACACAAGGGTCACTCAGTGTGGAATCTGAGGCACACAGGTGAAGAGTTTAAGAAAATAAGAAATCACTTCACTGACTCCTAATAACAATACAAGTGGGATATTATTTCTCTCGGCTAAAGGGCAAGGCCATTTATCTTCCTGGTTCTTCATCTTCCAGCACGGAAGAAAGGCTATCAGAAGAGTATTAGGGGTCACAACACAAATTAATAGCTGAGTTGTAAATAGCTGGTCAGTCCACATCCACTTAACAGCCATCCACTCAGTCAGTGGTCATTTTAAAGGTGTCCACTGGATGCAGAGCATTATCCCACATCTCAGATCCAATTCCAAGCTCAGAGCACCCTACTAATTCAACCACTGGACAAATGTTTTTTCTTGTGAATGCTGAGGAAACAAAATCTTTCCTTTGTCCCCAGGTGAAACCATTTGCTTCTTGGTAACTTCTTTGATATTCTTTGTTTGGAGTGGCAGCAAGATGCTAGAAGATGATTTGATTTTAGTTCAGAAAATTGGAGTTGAAATAATAACTTTATTCAAGCATTTACTGTGTACACTGATGACTATGGTAACTTCAACTTGCAACGTTGCTGTAACAAGGTAAACTGAAAAAGCCTGACACTTAGTAGGCATTCAATAAATCCTCTTTTCTTGCTTTATCATATATAGATTCTCAGGTTTTTGAATGCCTGCCATAGGCAAGATTCCAGATGTGCCAGGCATGTTTATGACCTCAGATTTCATTTTACAAGCCTCCTATCTGGACCTTACGTAGTAACTTCAGTAGAGATGGTATTAAATTTTTTTTCTTACATAACTTCTTTTGCATATTGTACTTCCTTCAAAAGCCAAATCACTAGTTATAAAGCAAGTCCTCTCCAGGCTTGCTTCATATCATATGACAATTAGCCTGAAAATAAAGTTCAAACATATTTCAGCGAGTCCAGAGTCTGAGGAACTTAAGAGCTGACTACACAGAAACTCTAGGAAGACTGACTGCCTGCTAGTGAAGCCCACTGCTGCAGCCAGATTAGGAACAAAAGCATTCGTAGTGAAGACCTATTTATCATTGGAAAAGATAGCGAATATGTTATTAATGAAAGAATAAATCACTCTCAGACAAGCAATGACTTCATTTTCTCTTGGGGGCATCAGCATAATATTTTTTTTCTGCAAACAGTACCCTTCAGGCAGCTCATAAGCATCCTAGGGGAGAGGCCAGTGCATTCCTCTGCAAGCCTTGAGTGCTCTTCTGGGAACAGAAATGCAAATGTCCAACCTCCCGACGTTCAGGGCCCTGACTGTGGCAGAGAAGCCTATGTATCCTGTGGGGAAAGCAGTCTTCTCCTGGACTTTCAACATCTTCTCCGTGTGTGGGCTTCCTAAGAAATCCTCAGCTCAGGGACTGAGGCTCAAAATGTAGAGAGGACAGGAGTGAGTGAGGAGAGGGAAGGAAGAGATCAGAGAAGGAGAAGAAAGGCATCCAGGAAGATCAGCTGAGGACAAATGAGTCACACTGACAGGCTCCCAGGGATCTGGTAGTGAGGGCAAGGGTGTAAGACAGCCAAGGGCCACGGGAGGAACATGAGATACGGAGATCACCCTCTATTCCGAACTTGACTGTGTTACTTTGGGAAAAATCACTTGGTTTCTGAGCTTCTGCTCCCTCGTATGTAAAACAGGGGTAACGATCATCCATGAGAGGGTTCGGATGAACATTATATGAAAGAATATGAAGGAAACTAAAAAGTCCTATATGTCACCTGTTAACAATTATTACAAAGGTGCCAATTCATTCTTTCACTAACAATTCAATGGGTGACTTCTGAGTCAAACCTGGTGCTAGGTTGACAACACAAAGATAAATGACCCAAAAATAACCAGACAAAAGTCCTGCTAGCAAGACCCTCTAAATTTAGTGGGACAGACAGACAAGGAAATACTAAGAGAATATTACATTGAGAGGATCTGTGAGCTTTTTCTGTTAGGGACCAGAGAGTAGATATTTTAGACTGCACTGTAGGTGCAGCCACAGACAACACGTAAATACACATGATTGTATTCTAGCTCAGAAAAGAGGCAGGGCTTTAGAAGCCTTGTTAGGAACCTGGCATTTACCCTAGAAGAGAAATGGCAAAATAATTGACCTCCCACACATGTCCTCACCTCCAACCCCTTACAGAGTCACTATCCAAAGTCCAGTACTGAGAAACTTAAGATACTGAAGTGGCTTATGGGAAAATTTCCCTGGCCCTTCGAAACTCCATCTTGAATATTCTTGATGCACATCAGCATATTAAATGCTCTCAGAGTTCTCATAGAAAAGAAATCTATTTAATTTTATTAGATTTTTCACACCAACTAAAGAAACCTGTGTTTTACAAGAACACCTAACACAACACAACTCAGTGTTCTGTGATGTAAACTCTCTAGGGAACACTAGCATATAAATTAAAAACAAACTCCTCAGGAGCACATCGATAGCCATGACCTGGCTTCATTGTCAGCTGTCCCCAGATCTTTAGGTCTCTACCAACACTCTCACCCTGGACTGGCTGCGCCAAACCACTTGTGGCTACCCAAACACGCCACACTATTTCACACCTGCCTCTTTGTATTTATATGTTCTGTTCGTCACGCCTGGAACATTATATTCCTTGTCCACTTGCTGAAGTCTTCATCTTAAAATCCAGCTTGAGAACGTCCTCCTTGTGAAATCCTGAATACCACCTCTCCCTGAATCCACACTGCCCAGACAACACACACTCATGCATGCACACACGGGCACTATTCCCTTTTCTGTATTATTTCATATCTTCTGTTAATTCTATTGTTGTCTTTATCATGTTTTTGTGTCCTCTATTCTAAGATCACTCCAGTGTGTGCCCAGTACTAGATACTACTCAAATGATGTTTGAAGGGATGAATTCATTCACTAATTTTTTTAGTTTTATCTGTGAGATGAATATTACTGAATTCTACCTTCCACTGAAGTCCAAGCTAATCTCCCCCATTTTCCTGTGGGACGAAAAACATGTTTCATTGGGGAAAATCCAAGGTAACATATGCAGGTATTTCTAGTCTTTGATCCCATGTTGAAAGACACAGGCTTCATTAACCTAATTTAAGGCATGGCACATGCAATTGCAACACTCCAATGAACCAGACTCCTTTGGTCTCCTTGTGATCATTTAGCTGCATGAGAGATCACCATCGAAATGGTATCAGGTGTGTCACTGCCTTCCTACCAAGGTCCCTGAGTGAAGAGCAGCAGGAAGCGTGGCTCATGATTACCTAGGCCAGTGATTCTCAAGCTAGAACGTGCATGTGAGCCTCCTAGAGGGCTTGTTAAAACACAGATGGCTGGGCCCCACCCTGGACTGGCTGATTCAGTAGGTCTGAGGTGGGGCCTGAGAATTTGCATTTCTAATAGTTCCCAAGGGCCGCTGACCTGCTGGTCCTGGGACCACACTTCAAGAACTACTGATCTGTGGTTTCCTTAGTGCTTCCTGATATTTACATTCCTCTCTACTAGGAATATAACATCTCCAGCTTCCTTCCTATTATTGCTATCTGGGAGATGCCAAAGATGACCAGCTCTAAACTTGGATTCCAAAGACCAGTATTGCCATTCTATTTTCCAATAGTGTGATAACTGGCAAGTAACAGAATCTCAGAACACCTTGGCTCTTTCCACCAAAAAATTAGCAAATGTCACTGTCTACTCTCAGTGGTTTGCTGTGTGAATATGGTGGGAAAAAATGGTTACAAGAGTCTTTATAACTTGAAAAGACTAAAAGATTGAGAAATTTGACTTTAACCATTGATGGGTTTTCCTTAGCATACACTGGAAAACTGCTATTTGGGAAATACTTCATTGTTTTCATAACAGTATATTTCTGGGAAAAATATGTAAAATAGAAGTTTTTCATCTGTTCTATGTCAAATTTATTGTATCTGATCTTGCATAGTATATATTACATTTCTTGAGGCTGTTTCGTTGATATACAGCTTAATACATGATAAATTAGTTATGAATTTATCGAACCAACCTTTGTCAAAAGAGAAAGACCTTGTATATCTGAAGCTTAAGAAGATGTGTTTCTTTCATGTAATTTACAGTGTAACATTTATTCATATGATGGAAAAATTGAGTACTTATGATTTCTCCTTAGCTCGGTTACTGAAATTCCTAATAAAAGTTTTTTGTTTTCGAGATAATGGTAGATGCACACACAGTTGTTAGGAATAATGCAGAGATCCTGAGTACCCTTTACCCAATTTCCCCAAGGGCAATCCTTTGCAAAATGATAGGAAATATCACACCAAAACCATGACATTGATACAACCTATTGATCTTATTCAGATTTCCTCAATTTTATTTGTACTTGTGTGTGTGTGTGTGTGTGCGTGTGTGTGTGTTAGTTCCATGCACTTTTATCACATGTGCAGGTCCACGTATCAAGACACACAACAAGTTAATCACAAGAATCTCTCATGCTGCCCTTTTCCAACCATGCCCTCTTCTTTTCCATCCACCTTCCCTAGGCCTGGCAACTATTAATCTGTTCTCCATCTTAACACTTCCTGCATAGTGTATAAATGGAATCATGTAGTGTGCAACTTTTGGGGATTTAACTCAGCATAACTGCTTGAGATTCATCCAAGTTGCATAATTCAGTAGTGTTCCTTTTCATTTCTAAGTAGTATTCCATAGTGTAAAGGTATCATGGAATTTATTTTTTTGACCATTCACTTGTTCAATTGGAAAACATTTTTAAAAACACAGTGGTAAGAAACTTCAAGTGGTGTACAAGAAACACCACACTTTAAAAAAAAAAAACTACTTTGCCTTGTTCAAAAAATAAGGCAGAAATGGAAAACAGACCCATTTAATTAGAGCAATTGGTTTAGCCAGAGTAGAGATCAGCGAATTTGTTCTGTAAAAGACCAGAGTGAATATTTTAGGCTTTGTGGGTTATACAGAATCAGCCACAAATATTAAAATCTGGTACACAAAAGACCCTATCCAAAAATGGGCATCTGAAATGAATAAACATTTCTCAGATGAAGAAATAAAAATGGCAAATAAATATATGAAAAAATGTTCAACGTCATTGGTCATTCGAGGGATGCAGATCAAAACAACACTGAGATACCATGTCACTCCAGAAAGAATAGCTATTATCAAGAAATCAACCAATAACAAGTGCTGGCGGGGCTGCGGGGAAAAAGGAACCCTCCTCCACTGTTGGTGGGAATGCAGACTGGTCCAACCACTGTGGAAATCAGTGTGGAGATTCCTCAGAAAACTACAACTAGAGGTTCCATTTGACCCGGCTATTCCTCTGCTGGGTATCTT